>JAHBCN010002282.1:0-94543 GCA_019359885.1 Listronotus oregonensis
AAAATTTTAATTGGACCAAGTAAGTTATGCCAATAAATAATAATTATATTTTTAATTTACCCCAATGAAAATGTTTTGGATATTTCTTTAATAATAGTATTTTGATCAATTTTTGGTGGTTCGGAGGGTATTTTTGGAAAAAATTTTGGAAATTTTGGCAAAATCACTTTTTCTATAATTCTTTTTCCTATTTTATAAATATGTAAATAACCTTTTACGAATTTAAAAAAATTTTTGTTTTCAAATTCATTTTTAATTTTTGGGAAGATTTTTTTTTAAATTTAAATCAAATATATATTAAAGAGGTAAATTTTAAATAAAAAATTCGTTTTTTAACCACCAATTTTTTATTTTAAACCCAAATTTTGAATTAAAACCCGTTGAGCTAAGGATAGTGGGCTTAATTCATTTTTATAATTAATTTTTAAATTAATATAAAATTCTATTTTAGGCGTACGGTATCCCGGACTTAAGGCGTGCGTTCTGATAAGATTATTTTGAAAAAGCACTGGCTCTGGACCTTGTTACGGAAATATAATATTACTTTATCATTTAATTTTAATTTAACAGTAGTATCGAGAATACCCATATTACAGAATGTTAACCTTTAAAAATGGTCCAAGATTACACTGGAATTTTTTAGAAGAGTCTACTGTTTTTTAAAAAGATTGAAAGTTGCCGCATCTTTACCGTGCCGCCCGAGGGACCGTCCGACCCTTAAAACGGCGACAATCCGTTGGTTCAACCACGGCAATGTTCACCTTCTCACGCTTACCGGTTAGGTATCCACTTTCTGCTTCAACGATTACGAAGACGTTACGAAAGGTATGTAAGGGTTAAAAGTTCAGTTATTTATGACTTATTTTTACACATTATATTATTCAAAGTATCTATAATTTCAGAGTAGGTAAAAAATGTATACTTGAGTATTTCTATAGAACTGATGAAAAGAACAACACTGGATAAATGAACTAAAAGCAATAGTATAGCAAAAGCAACATTGCTCCAGTAATAATTTTTTGTGCAACTGTCCTCTATTCGGGACCTATTATAAAAAAATTTAAATAACAAAGTATGTAGGTTTAATAGCGGATTTTGAATTTAATTTGAGTGGTGCAAAAGCAACTTTAGTTTTCTTTTATAACTTTATGGACTAAAAATGTTGCTCTCTTTTAACTCTGAATTTGGAGCAAATTTAAAAACGTATGAATCCTTCTACAAAGTTTTTAACTAGAAGTTTAACTTTTTATTAAAAGTGTTGGTGACATAAGATTTTTTTTTTTTAATTTTCAACCCTACAGAACTTGGGGAAAAAACAGAGTAAATAAAGTTTTTCGAAAACGGTTAGCATTAGTGACATAAATGAAGAGTACTTAATTTCTATTTAATGATTAGAGGTTTGTAAAAACCGTGGTACAAAGTTCCTATTAATATAGAGCGAAAAAAAGGTCATAAGTGTCACAGCTATTTCGTCCCTGCAGCTTTGAGTAGTTCACTACACTTCCTTTGACAGTGCTTTGAAGAGTCTTACTTGGTATTACATCCTACTAAAATAATTATGTCTAAAAAATTTGATTCCATTGAAGCTCTTTGGGAGCCAATAGCTCCAAATGAACTTGTAATATTCTTTTTTCGTGTTTTTTATATCTTTATACAAAACCTAAAGAAAAAAAGAAAACTTTCCGTAAAGTAATTTATAGGTCAATATTATTCCAAATATCCCTTGAAAGTTTTTAAGCTTTTGTACACCAGGTTGCTTTGTTACTTTGTCAACATGTCATACAAAGTTTATTTTCTTTTTTATTCAGTTTTTAAACTTTTTTATTTTTACGAAGTTGCTAGGAGATTTTTCTACTATTTTAATCATATATAGGTTGATTTAATATAAATTTTTACCAGTTTTAAGATTATTTAAAAATAGCCTATGAGATGGAGGCATCTAGAAAAAAAGTATCTATTTCTATAATCTTGCGTCACTGCAGCGTCGAGTACGTTAATTGATTTGGTTATTTCCACTTCTAAAGATGTTTTTATAAACGCTGAGGTTATTGATATGTCTGACATATCGGATCACTCTTTGGTAACTTGCTACTTTGATATAGTCAAAAATAAGCCACCTGTTAAATATAAAACTTATAGGGACTACACTAATTTTGTTTACGAAGATTTTCTTAATGATCTTTATAACTTGAATTGGAATGAATTTAATGAATCAAATGATGTTAACAAGAATCTAGAGTTATTTAATAAAAAGGTTGATTCGGTTTTAATATTCATACCTCTTAAAAAAGTAAATGTCTAAGATTCCCGCCCCTTGCTAACTGCTAATATCGGTATATGATTAAGTTGCGGAAAAAAGCTTTAAGAAAATATAAAAAAAACAAAAACCGAAGAGGCTAAAAACGAATATAAACAATACCGAAATCTTGTTACTCAATCTATACGAAATAAGAAGAAAGCTTTTTTATGTCATAAATTTAGAACAGACCCGAAAAACTTCTGGCGTACTTTAAAATATTTAAATTTGTCTAATAACAGCGATAATTTGATACACATTAAAAATCCTTATATCCTAAATAAATTTTTATTGTTAGTATTCCTATTTCAAAAGATGTTGATAAGGAATTAATTGAAGAATTGTATACAAATAAAAAACATCCTAATGTTAATACTGAATTTAGTTTTCAGCCTGTAAGCGAGCGTAAAGTTTCCGACACTATTTCTTGTATAAAGTCAAATGCCAAGGGTACTGATGGCATGGATATTAGAATGTTGTCCTTAATTACTCCTTTTCTTGTGCCACAAATAACATTTCTTATAAATCAGTGTCTATCTATAAATATATTTCCTTCAATGTGGAAAGAAGCTATTATAATACCAATTCCTAAAATTAGTGATCCCAGAGAACCTGCTCATTTTCGACCAATTAGTATTCTCTGTACTATTTCGAAGGTACTTGAAAAAATTATGTATGACAAATTAACCAACATATAAAACCATGTAAAATACTGCCATCTACCCAATCTGAATTTCGTGATTTTCACGGAACAACAACTGCTCTTTTACATGTTCACGATGACATTCTGAGAGCCCTCGATGCTAATAAAAATACCTGTTTAATATTACTTGACTATAGTAAAGCTTTTGACGTTCTCTTTCACAAGATTCTTTTAAAAAAATTTAAGTTTTATGATTTTTCAGAATCCTCTATTAGCTTGTTGGGAAGTTACCTCGAGGGAAGAAGTCAGTGTATCTTTTCATTGTCCAAAGAACCGTCCGAATTCTTATTTACCAATAAAGGAGTTCCACAAGGTAGTATATTGGGACCTCTTCTTTTTTCCTTATTTACGGCCGACTTTACCAGCCACTTACAGTACTGCTCATCACATCAGTATGCCGATGATACGCAGTTATACGTTTCATTTAATCAAGATAAAATAAATCAAATATCAGAAAATATAAATACTGACCTAAAAATTATATCACAGTTTTCATCGGCACACGGATTGATATTAAATGGTGCAAAGACTAAAATGCTCTTATTTGGAAAGAATAAAGAACTATTTTCTAATAATAACAATTTTAAATTATTCTTGAGGAATTCGATTAGCACCTTCAGCCGTAGCTAAAATTTAGGACATAATATTGACGCAACTTTGCGCTTTGAACACCATGTTTCTGAGCTGGTTCAAAAATGCTATTTTAAGCTTAAATTATTGTATAGATATAAGGAAAACTTTAATGCAGATGTTAAATTAAGATTGTCAGATTCTTTGGTACTTTCAACTTTGTCAAATGGATTTGCTGTATATTGGCCTATGTTGACTGTCGCAAATAAATATACCTTACAAAAACTACATCGCGTGTTTGCGATACTGTTATAACATACGAACATTTGATCACATAACTCCAGCTCTTCATAATTCGGGATGGCTCAACCTTGATGAACGATATATATCAAACATAACCAAAATAGTCTTTACAATTTCAAAAACTCAGCAACCTCAGTATCTGGCTAATAAACTCATTAAAAGTAGTGATCTGCACGGACGAATGACTAGAAATCGCGGTATGTATACTGTTCCTAAACATAAAACCTCAATTTTTCAGCGTTCTTTCTCATTTAATGCAGTAAAACATTATAACAAATTATCTGACGATATCAAAAACTGCTCTTCTACGGTCACTTCTAAAAAGAAACTAAAAATTTATCTAAGGAATGCGAGAGGCTAAGCATTGCGTTTTTTTTAAAAAAAGGTTGTTTTTTCCTTTAAATATGTTTTTATTTTATATAATTATATATATATATATATATATATATATATATATATATATATATATATATATATATATATATATATATATATATATATATATATTATTTAAATAAAAGACCTCTTTATTTATTATTTAACAATTTTTTTGAGTTTTAATTAAAAATAAAATACTCCAAGCTTCGCCAATGGATATAGGATATTTTTTGTGATGGTGAATAATTATTTTTATTTTAATTAATTGTTTGTATTTTTTCTTTGTAAATTCTTTCTCTTCTTAATTTCTTTGTAAATATTACTTATAAGTTATTTATATTAACTTTTCAAAATATGTGCACATTTGATAATCATTACAATTCGTGGCTTTATATTTTCGGTCATAAAAAAAGCTTTATGAAAGAAAAAATAATCGCTTTCATAGCTTATCGTAGTTGTCGGCGAAACATGACAGGTAAAATTATTTATTATTAAAAATCGCATTGAGATTTTTCAAATAATACGTATTCGAAGGTGATAGAAAGCTAAATTCGCATATGACGTGTATTGAAAAACAATATAAATGTTAATTTAAAAGCGGGAATTTTTTATACAATTTTTCCAAATAATAAATATACAAGTTTAAATTTAGTGTGTCTTATGCAGGTAGATTAAAAAAGTATTCACCAAACTATAAAGGTTGATAAATTTTCCAAAAATTAAGTAAACACTTTCACGAAACATGAATCTGATAAAGCTTTATTATTGAAATACATACATATACATTGGCTTTTTAAAATTAGTAGGTATAACTTTTTTAATTGTTTTAATTTACTCCACATTAGTGATTTACCTGCGCTGATATAATAAAATTGCATTTGCAGTACACATCTACAAGGTGACGAAAAGTGATTTTATTAATTATCTCCTCAGTGTCCACCTTTAAAAAGTGTAATTTCATTCGCAAACATCTGTGAGCTTCAATCTTTTTCTAACCGAAACTTAAATTAGGTTTAAAAGTTCAACCAACCATCCTCTTTTCCTAGGTTACCAACTTATTTCATTCCTTTGTCCCCATGGCGACGTATGTACTTACGTTCGCAACGAACTGGCTTGAGTTAGAGTATCTAACTCGAATCAAGTAGGTCTTCTACCAAATTCATCTGCTATATATACCTGTCCCCTTCTGTTAATTTCCACATAAAGTTCTTTGATTTTCTCTCAATGAAGACTAACAATACAATTTTCCAGTTTTTCGTGGCGAAAGTAATCGTGGTGATTTTAATATTCATTATAGGGACTGGTTAGGATAAGAAAAGCTGACAGTAATTCTCTCACCAATCTCACAGGTCTCTGCTGCTCTCGAAAATGTCATAATCTAACCCATATTTTTTTATTTTTGTGGTATGTGTTTATACAGTCGAACTTTAATAAGTCAAACTTCGATATCCCGAATTTTTGATAACTCGAATCAAATTCGTTGGCAATAGCATTAACCGTGAACATTATGTGAAAACTTTACTTAATAACTAAAACTTCTATTACTCGAATATCTTGATAACTCGAACGAAACATTTGGCAACACCTTCGATAAGTCGAATTTTCTGGGAAATCCTTAACTTCGCGTGTTTTTAAAACGTGTCATACAAAATTTAAAATGCCATAATCGGCGAAGGATTAAAAAACACTTTAAAATGTTTGTAAGAAAATAAGAAAATCAACATAACTTTGATGGATTGTGTCAATAAAGTATCCAATGCATGGAATATTGATGTTGGGACCATTTCTAAGTGTCGGCTTTAGTAAGTATTTTGAATGGAAAGAGGAGAATGATATATTTTTTATTTTTCTAAATAAATATTTAAAAGAAAACAGTGACGAAGGAATGCAACTACTAAAGCAATATGAAGCTTATAATGGTTTGAAACGCGCAGAAGGTGTTAGGTTTTATGATTTTATCCATGTAGATGATAAAGATATAGATCTTCTACATCAGAATCTGTACAGCCCAATAATTCAAATGACAGTTAAAATTATATGACAGATGATTATAGTGAAGACGACATGTAACAAGATCCTTTAAATGAGTCGTTAACAAATTCGTTGGAAATTTTACGTTCGTATTTAAAAACGAATAAGCACACAACGGATGTTTTATACAATGCCTTTAACCGCATTGAAGATTTTGTTAAAAACCAAAATAAAAAATTCTCTCGTTAGTCACAAATAAGTGAATTTTTTGTTCTTAAATAATCAGTAGTATGTTTATTTTTATGTATAATTTGTGTATCTAAATGATTTCATAATATAAATAAATGTATTACGTTCCCACATTAAAAATAAACTTAGTTAATGCGTTTAATGTGTTTTGTTTAATATCTTGAAGTCTGGATAACCTGAAATTTTTTAGTGTCAAGTCGTGTTTAGCGTTATCGAAGTTCGACTGTATTTATATACATATATAATCGATTCTGTATACACGGGTGACTATTAAGCAAAATTAATTTTAGTAATGCTTTATATGCAAATATGTTCTCTCTTGTCTTCTATCTCGGGGTACCATTTACTTTACTTAGCATATAAAGCTGTTCAAAACCTCTCGCTTACAAGATTTCTTTAAGCCTCGATATTTCTTTCGTCTCTCTCGATCAAAAAATAAATATTATTCAGAATTAATAATCCATTAATCAAGCTGAAAGATCCATTAAATCACATCTTTTCGAAAATAAACAAATAATAAAAAAGAATCTCGCTTAAAAATCCATTAATATTGTTTTAAATTTAAGTGAAACTCGTTATAAATTTAAAGTTTTCCCATCTGGATTTTAAATTAAATCAGATTTAGATTTCAAAGTAGAAAACGGATGATAAATAATTGCGTCGTTTGCTAGTGCACACTTAACGTGCAATTAATAACTTTCTGTACCAGTCCAAACAATTAGTTTAATTTATTTAATAAACGCATAGCGATCGCAATTTTGGTCATTAGTGAAAAAACATACATATTTATTGTAATTATTTTGTAAATAAAGAAAACAGGGTGTTTCATGAGAAAAGGGAAATATTTTTGGAACATGTTCAGAAAGTCAAAATAAGAGAAATTAACCCATATGCTTTAATCCGCTTCTTAATCGTCTCTGAAATAATCCAAAGCAACACAAACAAATACTAGTAAAATAACAAAATTCCACTAATTTAGAATGTTTTCGAAAATACCCCCACCAACTTCAATACAAGCTGCAGCACGTTTGTTAATCGCTCGTGTTGCGCTTTGTATTGCTTGGGGATTGTTTATAATGATATTTGCAGCATTAAAAATTCGATTATGGAATCCTTCCACGGTTTTTACTCGTGTTTCATGTACTAGTAATTTCATCCACCCTCAGAGGCAATAATCCAGTGGGTTTAAGTCTGGTGACCTCGGTGGCCAAGCTTGAGGTCCTCCCTGCCAATCCAACGATCAGGAAAACGATTATTTAAGAAATTACGCACCCGGCGACTAAAATGAGGCGGGGCTCCATCGTGCTGAAAGAACATTCGGTGTCGAACAATTAGCGGAACATCCAACATGTGTGTTAAATGGTCTTCCAAAAATCGTAAATATCCATCTCCAGTAAGACGCTCATTCAATACAAAAGGACCAAACAACTGGTCGTTAAGCATTCCACACCACACATTAATACTGAATCGATGTTGAAAGTTTCGTTCAAACGTGGCATGAAGATTTTCATCTGACCACCGATGTTTATTGTGACAGTTATTGATTCCATCGCGGGTGAACTAAGCTTCATCGCTAAATAAAATGTATTTATGTAGGCCTTGATTTTGTTGGATCCATTCACAAAATTGAACCCTTAGGCCATAATCACCTTCTTGAAGATGTTAAGCCGGTTGAACATGGAAAGGCTTTAAACCGTTTTTTCTAAGTGTCTTCCAAATGCCCACATGTGATTCTAATCGAAGTTCTTTCGTAATCCGTTTCGTAAACACCTGGGTTCTCTTGAGCCATATCCAGAACTTCACAAAATAGTCGCTCATGATTGATTCTCTATAAGTACCACTACTAAGACTTCCAAATAATATAAATATACTTAAAAAGTCACTTTAAACTACTTGACATCCTAAAAAATCACTATTAAACAGGACAATGCACATGCAGGTTAAATTGCTAAGCGGGTGTTTTATTAGACAGGTCTATTAAATTAGGTAATGACAAACAATAAGATACCTACAAACTGGAGTTAGAAATACAAAATTTCTTAATTACTTTAAAACTTTACAAAAAAAAACTTTAGAACCGATTATTTCAGAGACGGTTAAGAATCGGATTAAACATACGGGTTAATTTCTCTTATTTTGAACTTCTGAACATGTTCCCAAAATATCTTCCTTTCCTCCCGAAACACCCTGTATGTTTTATTATTATTCTTTGTTACTAGATATTTGCGTATTAGCAGAGTGTATAAAATTTTGGTAATTAAAATTTAACAGCAAACCACCAATGCTATCTTTTAAAGGGTTATGTATAAAACCTAAAAAACCAAAATCCTTACAAAAGTGAGCTTTTCTTAACTTTTTTATATGAAAAAAAAAAGTGAAAAATAACCGTTTTTTGGAGTGAAAAATTTGAATTTAATTTTAACTTAATCGCGATACTGTCAATGGAACTTTTGTAAAGAATCGAAAAACAAACAAAATGGTTTTTTGCTAATCCATAATAATGCATTTTTTGCAAAGGAAAATCGGGAAAAATGGCTAAAACTGGTAACTTTTTCAAAAATTCATTACTTGGACCCTTTTAAAGTTGGAAAAGTAAAGGCGGACGTTATCCGATGTGTGGTTTTTTCAAAATTGCCGTTTAAATACTTTGCAGTGATATTTGTGCCATGTCCCAAAAAAAATGCAATTTAAAAAATTACGCAAGAATCAATGCAAAAATTACAAAAAAAACGGATACAACTTAATCAAATTTACCTAGCAGAGCCTTAAACGCTTCCAGAAATATGACGCAAAACGTCATTTTGAGACCCATTTTTCGAAGGCTCCAGCTATCTTTGGAGGCATTTTTCCAGGCATGTTTATATGATTTTTTTTCATGTTTTTAAAAGAACAACAAGACCCAGAAATATTACCCACTAATTTAGGGACAACCTGAATAATATTTGTTATTTACCTAAGCTTGACCGATTTTCACGGTTTTTTGTTTTTTAAATTTTAGTACTTTTAGCACTAAAAAATAAATCCTTAATCTTTTGTACCCAAAAAGGTATTCTTAGTCGATCTTTGGATTTTGGCCTATTTTTCGGAAAAATCATATTTTCCATCAATAATAAATGAAATGTATTAATATTTGGCTTTGGATTGAGTTGGGTCCATTTTTTTGTCATTTTTAAATTGATTCTTGCGTAGTTTTTCAAATTGCAATTTTTTGTCTGGGGCATAGTAGCATAGGGCTAGGTAAATAATGACTCGTTTTTTTTTTTGTATGGTTAGTGCTGTTAAGCGATCTTTGTATACATAGTGTTTTTAAATAAAATCATTATGGATATATTGTTTATTAAACATAAAATAATTATTTTTTTTGTAATGTATGTATGGATTAGTAATGTATGGATTACTTTCGGTTTTATCGAAAACCGCCTCAACTTTCGATTTTTAAATGAAACCTTGTATATTTTTATATTTTTAAATTTCTAGGGATATTCTGCGTCTAATAGTATCTACCTCATATGTTAAATTTTGACAGCTTTGAAAATATTTCTGTAATTTTTCTAGGTCTAGGTGGCCATGATTAAAATTAATTAAACAAAAATAAAATATTCAAAAGTAAAAATACCCCATTTTTTCAAATGGGGTGATATTAGTTCACTACATCAGTAAAAAGTCTTAGTTTATTAGGAACAATTTTTCCGTAAAAAAATACAATCAATTAAAAAAATTTTTGCACCTATGGTTTCGTTATAAAAATGCCTTTCAAAGCTGTTAAAATTTAACATATGGATTATCTTTAGACGCAGAATGTTCTCAGAAATCCAAAAATGTAAAAATTTATAGGGTAATACCGAAAGTCACTGAAAGTTACGTGACTTGTCAAAAAGCGTCAAATTTGATATCCCTAAGTTTCATTTTTCTATCTCAAAACTGCAGAAAAAAAAAGGGTGGTACTGGATCACTCGGTATATTATTATATAGTATTAGTAAAACATTTGTGTGTTAAAATGTAGAAATGCGAACACTTGGAGCTGTACATTTCCTTTAGTTTGCTTTGATCCTCCACTAGTCTGCCCTAAGAGCGAGATCGCGCAATCAGCGCAATATTCGGAGCCGTTTTGCAAACTTCTTGCTAAATTTATATGGAATTCGAAGATTAGGTTCCAAAAGAGCTTCTATTTTGCTCTGTATATTGTACTTAAAAACAGAAAGTAAAAATAATTTGGTTAGTTTTAACTTACACTTTTAAGTTACAGTAACAATAATATTCGGCACAAAATTTTGAAAAAATTGCCAATAATGGCGTATCAGAGGTATGTTTGTTATCAGTAAACTTATAGACCGTCAGCCCGTCAAAGAAAAAAGGGACCAATCCTACCCAGTATGCCCTTTTAAAAAGTAAATATTGACTATACGCTGTTGATAGGTTTTACAGCAGAGCTGCGGTTAGTTCTGGTTAGAACTAGGAACAATTTGTACTTAGTATGCCATCTAAACCAAATGAAATTTGATATAAAAAAAATATGGCGGAAAATTATCCGCATACGTGTAGCTCTGCCTGTCTGTCGTCCTAAGAGCCACGCTGAACCTTTACTTTTGTTTAAAAAAAATAGTGGTTTTGGAACAATCGAACTTAGTATGCAAGTTAAAGTTTTCGAAAGGTGTTTTATCGCGTATAAATAGATTAGATGGCATACTGAATATAATGTTTCAAGATGGCTATTTTTGCACTTTATAGGTTTATTTTCTAGTCAATAAACCATAATCTTCCTGTAAAACCAATCTATAGATAATCAGGGCTTAATCAATATTCACTATTAAAAAGGGCATACCGGTTACAATTGGTCCTTTTTTTCCGTGATGGGCTGATGGTCTATTAAGAAGTATTAGAACATTTTTTTTAACTTAAAGATGTAAAGTTAAATTTAAATAAAATGTAAAAAGTTGCGCAACTTATTTCAGTTGGTTTTAGTGTAAAAGCAATGACTCTAGCAAAAGGGGTTTGTGTAATTCTTGAATAAAGAAGTTTATTATAGGTGGCATACCGTGGACGAAAAAGTAGCACAAAGTTATCCAAATGGCTAAAGGAGCTTTAAACGAAACATCTTGATATATTTTAAAACATACTGTATGTACCTTATTAATTTCTCAAAGGTAATATACACAATAATGAAACTTAATTATAATGTACAGTAATGACCATTAAATCTTAGGCAATTCTTTTTCCCTTTCGTAAAATATGCCACCTTCTACTGAATACCTGTTGAAAAACCTAATAAACAGGTGTTTGTCAGCGTCTAAAAATATTTTTTAAAATACCAAACTTAACTTTGGATCAAAAAGTATTAATTATTCATTATATTGAGCAGAGAGGTTGGCCAGAAAGGGATGTGGCGGAAGAGCTTAACATCCCAAAGAGTACTATTCATTTTTTAAAAAAAAAAAATGGCAGGAAACATACTTCTTTGAGAGAAGAGCTGGAAGTGGTCGCCCCAAACTATTGAATCAAGAACAAGACAATAATTTGGTTAATGTTTTAAGAAACCAACCATTTAAATCTGTAGTTACAACAAAAACGGAAAGCAATTTCCCAGCATCAGTTAGAACGGCACGGCGAAGAATAAGGCAAATATCCGAATGGCGCTGCCACCCGGCAGCTTTATAACCGTTAATAAAGAACAACGCATTAGATTGGCCCTACAATTTTACTTGGAATCTCCGATTTTTTGGGAAAATATAATATTCACCGCTGAAAAAGTGTTTCAGTCGTGCTACAATGGGATACTTAAGGTATACAGGCCTCAAGGAACACGATTTGATGAAAAATATACCCAAAAGGACAGAAGTAGTGGGCGATTTTCGGTAAATGTTTGGGGGTGGCTTAGTGCACAAGGACTTGGTGTATGTTATTTTATCAAAGGAAGGATCAAGGTATATACAGATCTACTACAGAATATTATACTTCCTTCTGTACTGGATCGATTTGCGGACAGAAATTTTATCTTTCAGCAAGATAAGTGTCCCGTTCATACGGCCCGGCAAGTCGATGAATGGATGGAAGAGCAGCGTATCAGGGTTTTACCGTGGCCCGCACGTAGTCCGGATTTAAATGTTATGGAAAATGTTTGGGGCCTTTTAGTTAAAAAAATAAATAGGAAAAATAAGTTAAGGATAAAATTTTAGAGGCGTGGAATGAGCTACGAGAAAATCCGGACTACGCCCGGGCTTTCGTCCATTCGATGCCTGGAAGGCTAAACTCTGTCTTAGAAAAAAACTAGGCCGCAAAAAATATTAAATTTGTTTGAAAGGATATTTAAGTTTGTTTGATTTATTTAATTGTTAATTAATTTATTAAATTGTTAGTTTTTATAAAATTATTTTTTATTTTAATGTAATTAAAAGTAAAACAAGGTAAAAAAAAGATTTACAAAAATTGGCAGAAAAGTCAAAATTTGACAATTTTTTTGCCCAAGATTAAATGGCCGTCACTGTACATAACAGTTCTTTGCAATTCGACTATTATCAAAATTGTAATTCGTGATCCAGATTGGAGGGCGTCCATTAATTACGTGAGGCGATTTTGGAGATTTTTTGACCCCTCCTCCTGGTGAGATGTCGTGAGATTTGGCTCGACTTTCTCCCCTCCCCTAATCTCAAGTGAGATTTTTCAAAATGCGTATTTTTAATGCAATTACGTTAATCTGTGCTTAATTGCGTTGAATTCATTAAAAAAAAACTATTTAACTTAAGACTAGTATTTAAAACTACTAAGAATGCAGTCTATCACAGTGAGAAAATATCATTTTTTAGATTAACTTATTATATTAGCTTGTGAAGGAGTAGCTATATTTTAGTGGAGAAACATGTTTTACTTATTTTAACCCAGTTTTCCTGCAATTTTACGCTGTTTCTTGCAGAAAAAAATTACGTTATATTTGCCGAGATCCTTTTCTGCCCCACATGAGGTTATGTGAGATTCGGCTCGACCCCCTTCACCACCTAAATGCCTCACCTAAGAAAATAAATTCTGTAAAGTCAGCCATTTTTGTTCGACATTTACGCGTTCTATTTGGTTGTAAAACTCAACTGTTTATAGCCCAGAAAACGAAGCTGAAAAAAGTGCAATACCTGGCAATTTTTTCAAAATGCATAGACATGCATAAAGGGATTTAGCTTAACTTACCCTCCTCTTTAAAATTTATATTATGCCGATGGGCGTTTTTTATTTTTCAGGGGTGAAAACTACCCTTTATTGCTAAAACCTATAAAACTATACATAAAAGCTTAAGTTAAGTAAAATTTGACTCGAGTAAGTTGAAGAAGTAGTATATTATATTATTACAGTGTTTTGCATTAAAATTTGGGATAAAGCGTAACTTACCGTCCTCTTCAAAATCTCTCTATTATGCTAAAGATCGTTTTTTATTATTTAGGGGTAAAAACTACCCCTTATTGCAAACACCTTCAAAACTTTTATATAAAAGCTTTAATCACATTAAATTAGGCTCATATAAATCAAAAAATAAGTATTTAATTCTTTGAAACATTGCTTAATATATTTCAACCCGTGAAAATCAATCCTTATTATGATTTAATAAAAAAAATTGTTTACCCTAAAATATTCACATATTGTCACAGAGTTGTAATTAAAAAATTTGACTGCGCAAAAGTATTACGAATTAAATTTTTTAATCCTCAAAAATCCATCTCTTTAATTGTTTTTTTAAGCATAACTTCTTCAGTTTTTGTGATAAAAAGTTCTTTAAAAAAACATTTTTTTGTTTTTTTCAAGAGCTATATATAAGGTCCTATACATATATTAAAACTGTTTAAAACCCTTACTTTTTTAAAGGAGTGAGTTTAAAGGGCTCAAACAAGTTAGTGATCGTCCATACACACGCGTTTTAAACGTTTATATCACACTTAATTTCTGTCATACAGTAAATTAAAAAAAGCAGAATATTAGTTATTTAAAAAGCTACAATTTAATACTTTAGTAATTTTTACGTATCTCCCTTAGTCTTCGAGTTTTTTCAAGAAGAGGTCATTTTTATTTTTAATTCTCAAATGTGATTTTCACTTGCAGCTCCATTTTTTTCAAAACTAAGCAACAAATAATCGGTTAAACTTTTAGAATGTATTTACGATACATAGGTAAATAAAGAGAATTGGAAAAGGTCTACGACTTATTTTAATTTGGGTGGTAATTAGGGGGTTGTTTTCGAAGATTTTTGCAGTCAAAAAATTTTGGTTTAACCTTATTCTAATCATAACTCACTTAACTTTTATGATTTATATCTTTTTTTAAAGGTCTTTGCAAATGGTTAAAAAAGTTATTATTAGTTTTCCCCGAAAAATACGTAGATTTTTTGAAACTCTGAAATTTTGTGTTTGATGAATAACAGCTAACCTTTAACAAACCACAACTTGGTTTGTATTGGTCCCACAGCAATTACAAAAAACATTTTATTTGTTTTTTTAAAGCTACAATTTTGTTATTTACAGTTTTTTGATAAAATGCATACTTATCGACTTATTTGCAAAAAACCGATTAAAAACGTTGATTTTATCGACGAAAAACGCCGACTTTCGATCGCGAATTACTCATAAAGTATGAATTTTACAAAAAAAATGCATAAAACATTTTTTGCTTAGAAATCATTTTTCTATCGATTATTGAGGTCAAAATATATAAAAAAATTTCACGCCCGAGATGGTTTGGCAACCACCCCCAAGGTAAAGGCGTCCTTCGGTATGATATAGATTTTGATCCTTGGACTATTCCCTACATACTATCAAAATTTCAAGTCTTTCTATGCATTTTGAAAAAATTGCTAGCAAAATGGTTCGTTTCCTAGACTATTATCTAAATACCCATTTTCTACCAAAAAACCAAATTGTAACAATAATGCTGCATTTAAATTGCTAGTTGCTATACCCTGGTCCGTAAATTCTCATACTTGCATAACAATTTCTCATTGCCGATAAATTGATGGACTGATTTGCTTAAAATTTCCGAACTAAGCGATCCCAGTGGCATTCGGTAAATAATCGCTGCAACAATGTAGGAACAAAGACAATACTAATTTGTTGGGGCCGCCGTCACTATAATTTACCATTTGTAATTTCGCAACCGCTACGAGTACACACTTAGTAATAAATGATTATATATATTTGTACAGGGTCATCCAACGAGGAATGAGCGCAGAAATATTTCTGGCTTTTCGTGTATTTAAAAAAAGTGTGGAATTGCCATATTGTGTGGCACGTAAAATCTAAAATAATACTTAAGAAAATTATTTGAAGCGTAACGTAATGTAACGTAACGCTTCAAATAACGCGTAACGAAAGAATGGGTATTTTTTTTCGCAATTTAAAGTTCAAATTTAGCTTGTTAATAAAAAAAACCAGAGTTTTCAACGATATTTTGAAGATTTGTCAAGTTCCGTTACCTGTCCACAGGACATTTTAATATGATTGAACCATAATACTATAATTTAGTATAATTTCTTTTGAAAGTATAGTTTTATATTTATATATAATACAGCTTTTAAAAAAATATATACTTGTACAATAAAGAACTTTTAATTTTATTATTGTCCGCGGTAGCGACGTCAAGTTCCGTTTGGCATTTTTGCGACTGTTTATCTAGGCAACCATGTACATTTAGTAGTTGTTTATAAGTGCAAACAGAAGAAGTGCTGTTCCCGGTAAAAAGGTAAACAAAATATTTTTTTAAGTGTTAATAGATTAAATCTTTTAATAAAAATGAATGTTTTACCCAGTTTTTGTCCGTCTTTACTGTTACAATGTTTTTTTCATACCTAAAATCATTAAATTTTTTAAATTTTTTCTGAAAAAAATCTGTACATATACCTCTAAAACATAACCTAAAAATAAATCGGATTTCACAAAGATTTTTGCGTACAATGCAAATTTGTTAAATTTGTCAAGTCCGTTATCACCTTTTTGTGAATTCCGTTACCGAAATTATAAACAAAGAAATTGACAAGACTCTAACGGACTTGACAAAGTATTACATATTAATAAGTATATTAAATGTTAAGTCGTAGAATGGACGAAGACAGAAAACAGGCTTTGATTGAAAGATTGCAAAATGATAAAAAGGACGCTATCGAAAGATTAAAGGAGAGGAGAAAAAAAAGTTAATAAAAATCTAGACTACAAGAAAGTGCTGTCAACTATTTTGAAAAACAAAAATGAAAATAAGACTTATTTTTAAAAACTGCGGAAGACAGAACTTTCAAGTAATAAAGATTGTAAGAAGATGAACAAAAAACTAACCAATCCTAATGCGGGACAAGAAAACAAAAATCCAAAAAATGTACCTTTAATTAAAATTAAAATTAAACACTCAGAAAAAAGTGCAAAAAAATGAGAAAGTAGAGACAAAATTTAAGTACTGAAAAAAAAGAGTTAGGTAAACTAAAGGACCGAGAAAGGAAAAGAAAGGCTAGAGAACTTGGTAAGATACCCAATATAAAGCAAATGAAAAAAAATGATCCGAACATTTAAAGGGAAAATGGAGAAATTACCAAAGAAATTATAGAAACAAGAAAAAAGTTCTTCAAGAAGTTATAAATCGAACACCACCCGATTCAGATCAAGAAAACGAAAACGTAGAAGACAATTTTGCTAACGCATTTTCTCCAGACGTTGGAACTTTGGCGCATCTGGCCATGGAAAAGGTCCAGTAGATGGTGTTGAAGCTGTAGTAAAACGAATGGCTGATAGAAAGGTATTGGAAGGTTGTGACATATCTTGCACTAACGATTTAATAAAAGCTATAAATGGTATCTGTAAAATAAAACGATTTGAAATTGAAAGTAAAAAAATATCTAAGCCAAAAGAGACTTTACCTTCTAACTTACAATCAATAAAAAATATCACTAAGGTGCACCGAATCTGTTAGGCCAACTCAAAAGACTAAAAGGAATACTACCTTAGGAGTCTTAGTTGCGCAGAATGTCCTTGTTCAGATATTTGCCTACACTATTCCTTGAGGAGTTCACTCATTTTTATTCAATCCAAAGATTCTACCAGTTCTTTAAATAAGGGTATCATTTTTAAAACATAATTGTTGTAACAGTTCTTTTATAAAACGAATTAATTCTTAATATACACAAAGATTTAAAACAACCTGATGAAGATAGGCCTTCAGTCGGCCAGTGGGTTACAGTTCTTTTTGACAACAATTGGTTTCCAGATAAATTTTAAATAAATACTATATGTTTTTTTAGGGTAAGTTGAGGCTATTGATGGGGACATATTGTCGGTGAATTTTTTGACCCGAAAAGGAAAAAACTTCCTTTGGCCATTTAAACTAGACAAACAAGACATCAATTATAAAGATATACTGTGTAAAATAAATGCACCTGTTAATGCATCCAAAACTCAAAATAATCTATTTGTTATTCCGAATGAAGATGAAATTAACAGTCTTATTAAATAAGATGGTATTGGCGTTTTTATAGCGTTGTTTATTATACTTTATTGCATTTAGTTTAGCATTTAATAACGTTTTAACCAAATCTGATTTTATAAACGTTTAAAAGTTTTTTTTGTATTTGGTCTGTATAAAATATATTTTCAATTTTGATTATATTACTGATGATTTAATACAGTCTTTTTTTATACAAAATTGTAATCTATAAATAAAGTTGATTACTTAAACAACACTGTTTTTATGTCAAGTCTGTTACCATCTTTGTCTTGTCCGTTACGCATATTTATGAAAGCTCTGGATATTAATATGTAAAAACGATGGGTCACTTTTAACTTGGAAAGTAAAGCTAGATCGATGAGGATTCTTTTACATAGGTTATTTATTATTTTACACTCCATGTGATTATATGTATTAAAATTCAGATGTGAAAAGAGCCATTTTTTAAAATACCGCCTGGATTGTAAGTCTTATCGCTTAAAAAATGTGTTTTACTTCAAACTTTTCTGATTGGTTTCGCATGTTCTTATTTAATTTAAACCTTTAAAATCCTTTTTGATATTTCTACTTTATAAAATTTCACGTAAATAGGTAATAATTTCTTGGTAACGGACAAGACAAAATTATCCGTAAGTTTATACAAATCATACTTTTTTTCCTGTTTAATTTTAAAAAATTTTGAAACGGTTACAAGGTTTTTGAATATATAACTGAGAAAAGAGCAACATAAAAATTTTAAAAAAGCAATGTAAATTTTTTGGTAAGAAATTTTGCCTTTTAATCCTTTTATAAAAATATACCCGTAACAGAAGGAATACGACATAAAATCACCATTTTCTAAATGGAACACCTTATTTATTGGTTCGTTTTTAAAAACGTCTCATTGTTCTTAATGCGTTTTAAAAAAGGATATTTATTTTTAGTATCAACAAAAGTAATTTAATGATTTGTTTTAGTTTTACCAATATGTATTAAAAGAAGTAATAAACACTAGACTTTAATGAAATATTGACTTTTTGTGTGTTGGCATTTTATCTTTGTTTGATTTCTTATTTGAAACGCAAATTGATCATATGAATTAATTTAATTCTTTTTTATAAAAATAAGTGCGATATTTTTTTCTATTAAAAAATATTAACAAAAACTGGACGGTTTAAAAACGAAACAATAAATAAGGTGTAACCGTAAAAAAATGGAAATTTCATGTCGTATCTTTTTTGATTTAATTTTAAGGTGCTTGTCCAAAAAACCACCCACGAAATTCGTTATTTTTTGATTATACAGTCGAAAGTTCATCATTTTTGAAACATTTTGAGCAAAAAAAAATTGCGGATGCTTCATGTCCTTTAATTAAATTTGTGAACATAGTACATAAAATATAAACTAGGGCTTCGTTGAATTTTAACGTTATTTTTAAACAGCAATATCTTGATATATTTTTTTATTTCACTTATTTGTAAGGAAACATAAGGTCTGAAACAATTGATTTTTTACTCACATTATTACAAATTAAAATAATTTCTTTATTTTCCATATAAAATATACTAAAGTTATGGCCGACTTAATGGGGGTAGTTCAGCGATAGTAGTTAATTATATGACTTCCGTAGTAGCAGTACCGCGTTGTCTAAAAGGTGCGTGAAATTTAATATCTGCATGTTTCCGTGCTTGGACAGCGTTTACAAAACGGGGGGATAAAGTGGGTTAAACATCCAAAAAGCCGGCACCCAGGAGACCTACTACTTAGGGAAATCCCATGTAAATTTTAAGGGGGTCAGTTATTGGCTCCCTTGTACATTTTACAGAAAAAAATGTTATATAACTTTTTGAAGAGACCAACCTGACAAGTCCTCGTGCCAAGTTTCAAAAAATTTTAATAAGCGAATCTTGAATTATTCAATTAAATGTAATTGCAAAATTACCAAATTTTCGGTTCAGGTAAAACCAAACAGGCACCAGTAAAATGAATATTATCCCTGACATGAGGAAAAGTGATTTATGAAAAAAATATGAATTATTCAATCGACGAAAAAGTATCTATAGTAAAGTGGTATTATGCGGTACACAGTTTTAAAAGCAGTATGTGAAATGTTTTCAGTTTATTTCCCCCAACCAATTTCTGTCCATTTTAACTAAAAAAACATATTGTCAGTAAGTTCGAGTCCAAAAAGGGACCGTAATAAATAAGTGTAAATGTTTAACTCAGGATATCGAAAATAAGTCGAAAAAAGAGAGAACAGAGATCTTAATATTCTACTAAGTGTGGGGAAAACAAAATGGTTAGTACGAGGGTTCTTGAGCTAGAGGTAAATAAACATCATACAACGGTATTGCGCACTTTGAAAAAACAAAAATATTATTCGTATAAATTCGAAAACCATCAAGAGCTGCAGGAAGGGGATAAAGAGCGAAGAATTGCATTTTGTTTAAAAATGATGGAAAGAGCAAATAACGATAGGAATTTTTAAAGAAATATTTGTTTTACCGATAAATGTACATACTCGGACACAATATTCCCAAAAAAACAAATGTATTCGTGGCAATTATCGGACACCATATTAATAGACCCTTTTTTATGGAGTATAACCTGACAGCAGAAACCTATTTGGAGTTATTTCAAAATCAAATTGGACCCGCCTTGGAAGAAGTTGTTCGGGAAGATCCAATGATCTGGTACCAAATGGATGGTTGCCCCGCCCATAATTCCCGTATGGTTAGAGAGTACCTGGAAAATGCTTTTAACGGCAATATTATTGGTCCACGGTACCGGATACGTTGGCCAGCCAGGTCACCTGATCTTTCACCGATATAACTATTTCTGTGGGGTCACTTAAAAAGTATCATTTATAAAACTGTAAAATTTGAGAATCTAAACCAGCTACAAAACGCTATTTCGTTAGAATGTAATAAAATTTCGCAATATCATCGCATGTTTAGCTGTTAATGGGGGGTTGTTTGAACATTACTTATTATTTTTATGTAATTCTCTATTAATTTTAAAAAAGTAATTGTATTTTATTTCATTTTATATTTCCACACCTAGTAAAATATTAAAAGTTCAGTTCTCTCTTTTTTCGGATCTATTTTCGATCTTCTGAGTTAAACTTTTACAATTATTTATTGCGATGGCTTTGGACTCGAATTTACTGACAATACGTTTAATGGCTAAAATGAACCACATAGGCTTGATGGGAAAATAAATTAAAAATATTTCTATTCATCTATCTTACATTGTCTCTGTAAAATGTACAGGGGAGCCAATAATTAACCCCCTTAAAATTTACATGATATTTCTATGTTCCGCTCGGCGACACACCACCCGGTATAACTTACGTAGTGACAGTACCCCGTTGTATAAAAGGTGCCGTGAAATTTAATATCTGCATATTTCCGTGCTTGGACAGCGTTAACGAAACGGGGGGATAGAATGGGTGAAACATTCAAAAAGTCGGCATCCAGAATACCTACTACTTAGGCTCCATATAAGCCTTTGTGGGCTGTCATCCAGATATAAATATGTCTCCCTAAACACGAGGTTTTTGCATATAAAAATAGAATACTAGTACTATGTTAGTTCCTGAAAATAAAATGTAATATTTTTTTAGGTAAGTTTTTTTAACACGTTCTTTTGACTACTGAATGCGGTAAGTAATTGTTGGATCTAAACTTTTATGTAATTTAAAAAATGTACAAGGCCAGTCTCTAATCTAGAATAAATTTAATAAACCAAAAACAAGTTATTTTTTGGAATCTGATATGATCGTAACAGGATGATACAACCAATTAAAGGGGGCCTTTAACCATCTAACGACCGGATGCAAACTATTTTTTATCAAATATAATCTATATAATATATAATTTGCTAATGTGGATATATTTATATGTAGGTAGGTATATATATTTATTTGTCTGTCCACGTGATTCTGAAGTTATGGCTTGAGCTAAAATCATGAAATTTGGCACAGTGGTAGTCTTTAGCAGTGGCTAGAACCTAACGAAGCCGTTTTTTGAATTTCGCCCCCGGGACAAAAATAGGAGCAAAAACGTGTTTTTTTACCGTTAGCCGTACGGAAGGCGTCTTACGGAGACAGAGGCTACTTAATATTTCTCTCGCCTGGCGGAGACAGGCTTTTCATCTAGTATATAAATAAAAGTATCGTTAATGGGTTGCCTAAAATATTATAGACAAGGCTTTTAAATATTTTAAAGATTGTATAATGTAAATTTTTATTTTTTTGTATCACTCATGTCAGTACTAATATACCTTATTTTTTTTCTTTAATTTCCTAAACAAAAATTTTATTAATCGATTTAATATTACATTTCACAAATTTTCTAAGGATTTACTTACGAAATTGAAGAAAAAATAGTGGTATATTAGTACTGTCATTAAGAATAAAAAATAAAAATTAACAGTATACAGGAAGCATCAAAAAATTTTTCCTTTTTTTGAATTTAATTCTAGCCCTGACCAGTTATTTTTAGGCAACCCATTCGAAATGCTTTTACTAACATATTATATTAGGTAAAAAATAGTTTTTATCCAATTGGCAGATGGGTGAAGGTCGTCCCTTATTCGAATCTGAGACTTAATGCATTTTTTTGATTTTGAATATACAGAGTGTGTCATAAAGAAAGGACCATGCACACTTTAAATAGGTTTTTGGCGACCGGTGAAAATTAACCAAATTTTAATATTTTATTAAGGACCTTAAAAAAGCAATTTTATTCATTGCACCAAAACTCTAAACCTACAGGGTGAGCCGCTAGGGCTAGGTATAATTTGTGTCTTGCTAATTAAAAAAATAATGGTTTGCTTAGTGTTAACTGTATTCACATAGGAAGTAATACGAAAGCTTTGTATATTTACTGTGTATGTTAACTTATTTTACTTATAAAGTGCTCTTGGGTAAAATAAAATATAGGTAAATTAGAAAACCAATTGTTTTACGCCATATGAAAAATATTAATAGGTATCCTAAATAAGTAATCTGTAATATTACTGTTAGGAAATAATAAATTAAGCCAACATAACTACACATGTAGGGATTTTAAATAATCTTTTAACCGCAGAATATACCGGGTACTGTAAATACAATACAGAAAAATTAAATTATACCTATTTTAAAAGTACTTTTAACTTGATAAATAGAATTGAATTTAAGCAATTTAACTATTTTAATAAATTGCTGACAAAAATAAGAGTTTAAAATAAATCAAAATGATTTTATTGCATGTATTATTGATTTTAGCATGGAAGTAACTTAAAAAGCAAAGATATGCCTGAAGATAAACAAAAAACATTACTGAATGTTTATAATCAAATTCTCGACATAGTAGGACGGTCACTAAGGCAAGTGAATCAGTATTTACGGTTCTGTATAATAGTATTTTAAGAAAAAAGTATTAACTTTTATAAAAAAATGTATAGGGACATCATTAAAGAGATAATTCTTAATTGTATATGGTGATTTACACAACCCTTAATATCTCGAAAACTGTAACAGCTATGGAAAAATGTTATATAACCAAAAATAAGATTATTATTTTTTTCAAAGTTTTACAAACATTTTTGATTGGAAAAATATTAAAGTAGAAAAGTTGAGTTATAACTTAAAATAGTCTTAAAAATTTATTTTTTTGTTATATCTCAAAAAGTATTGAATTTATACAAGAAAGTTATATAACTTAAATTAAAGATCTTGTAAGAATACATAATTTTGGTACTATAAAATTTCGTATAGCTTTAATAGTTTTTGAGATATTAAAATTTAAAACAAAATAAATAATATTTCAGAAACTAGAGAAAATAAAAAAATAATGTACCAAAAATAAAGCTCCCGAAATTATCCAAAGTTACATAAACATTTTAAATAAAATAAATAATATAGGAGATATGAACAAAAATTTGATTTGGATCAAAAATTTCATTCCAAAATAGTAAAAAAATTAAATATATATTTTTTAATAATTTGATTTTGTATTTTTCTTATTTTTATTTAAATTATTTATTTTATTAATTTTAACCCATATTACCTAAGATAAAATGTAATAAAAGTATATATTTTTTTGCTTACCCCGTATTTTTATTTGGCCTTGTAACACTTTGTAAGTTAATCAATTTAATATACAGAAAAAAATATAAAAGATTTTGTCTTATTTACCCTTTAAATACAGATAATACTTAGCAAACCATTCTTTTTTAAGTTAGCAAGACACAAATTATACCTAGCTCTAGCGGCTCACCCTGTAGGTTTAGAGTTTTGGGGCAATTATTAACATGGTTCTTTAACGTATTAATGTTTAGTTAATTTTTACCGGTCGCCAAAAACACGTTTAAGGTGTGCAATGGTCCTTTTGTTATATATTACCCAAATACAGATAATACTTAGCAAACCATTCTTAGCAAGACACAAATTATACCTAGTCTAGCGGCTCACCCTTAGCTTTAGGGGTTTTGGGGCAATTATTAACATGGTTCTTTAACGTATTAATGTTTAGTTAATTTTTACCGGTCGCCAAAAACACGTTTAAGGTGTGCAATGGTCCTTTTGTTATGGTATTCCGAAATTTGGATATGGATGATCGATTCACAAGGGTCGAAAACCCCTTAACCCAAATTTTTAGCACAAATTAAATATCAATGTAGTAAGTAGTAAGTAGTAGAATTAAAAATAGAACAAATTGAATATTAAGGTAAATAAAATATGGTTCATTTTTAAGTACGTTTTTTTATTTAATATCTTGCAAACGAAACTAAAAAAAATTGTAGTTACCAGGGCACTTATTTATAACTTGATATGCGCTTTAAAAATATTTTGAAAAAACCTGGGTTCCGATTAAAAAAATCATCGATTACGTCATATCTCAATTTTGGGAAACACTGTATAAATGTTTCTAAAATAGAAAAAAGCCTTACTAATAACATGTATCTACGGGTTCGAGCATTTTTTCAAAAAATTACTTGTTTTTAATTTATTGAATAAGTTAGAGACTCGTACTGTATAAATATATGAGTTACTCAGTGTATATAATTTTAAGTGGAGAACATGTAAAAAATTTACAGGTGTACGCAATATCATTTCACAATTTATCGAAAAAAACATTTTTAATAAATTTTAAAAGTTATATTATATATACAGTGCATCCCAAAAGTTATGGCTAAATTCATTTAAAATTAAGCGATGGGTTTTTTGCTAAAACGCTCGGACCCGTCGATTTTTATTTCAAGTTGCGCATTTTTGTACGTGAAGTTTGTATATACAGGGTTGCTCAAAAATAAATTTCGACCATCAACTTCATTTTTTCAAATGAAAGCACCTTTTTTATTTCATTTTTGAATTTCGCGTGGAATACTACGTATGTTTCATGCATCATGTCATATACCTAAAGTCAACAGTTATCGAAAAAAACACGACCGAACATTATTATTGAAGGTCACCTTATCTCTGAGAATTTTTATAAACCGAGAAAAATTCTATTCATTCGCGTTTTTTTAATGTTGGCTGGTGACCGTGTATTTTCATAGAAACTGTATGACAGTTTTGTACGCCAAACAGATATTGTCAAGTGTACGAGCAAAGTTGCGGTTTTCACAATGGTGAAGTTAACGGAACGAGAAAAAATAGAAATTCTGTGCATGGTTGGGTTTGGTGATAGAACACGTACTCAAAGGAGAGCTGCTCAATTATTCAATGGAAGCCATCCTGATCGCCCTTCGAAATGTCAAAAGGTGGTGAGTAGAATACAGGCTAAGTTTAGAGAATTCGGTCATGTTAGAGATCTGCCGAAATCTGGTCGTCCTGCTCGAGATGAAAATTAACAACTTGACGTTTTGCTTTCTTTGGAAGAAAATCCATGCACTCCTCTGTCGCAGATTGGGACCAATTTACACATGGTGAAATCTGTAGTTCACCGAATAGTTAAAAAGCACAAATATCACCCATATAAAGTTATTCCAGTGCAAGAGTTATTTGATGACGATTTCGATAGGCGAAATGAGTTTTGTGAACGCTTGCAAAACATGTGCAATCTAAATAATAATTTCGTAACAAATATTATTTTTTCCGATGAAGCCACGTTCTGTTTGAATGGTAGTGTGAACAGACAAAATTGTCGATATTGGGCAACAGAAAATCCGTATTGGATGATGGAGGTAAACACCCAGTACCCTCAAAAACTAAATGTGTGGTGTGGAATAGTGCGCGGAAGAGTAATAGGCCCATTTTTCTTTCAACATACTTAAACGGGACAAGTGTATCTCGATTTTCTCCAATTTAAATTAGTTCCAGCATTACTAGCTTTATTTCCAAATCCATTGGATCCAGACTATCCTGACGAAGAACTAATTTTCCAGCAAGATGGTGCTTCTCCGCACTATGGTGCCACTGTGCCTACATTTTGGATGAAACCTTTCCCAATCGGTGGATAGGAAGGAGAGGACCCATCGAATGGCCTGCTAGGTCGCCTGACCTAACACCAATAGACTTTTTTGTGGGGTTTTAACCCTTAAGTCAAGGTATTTGGAATAGGCCAAATAATCAAGACTACTTGAAAGAAGATTGCAGAAAAGTGGCGCCATAACTCGGGAAATGATTGAAAATGTCAACGAGTTTATTATCGCCTGATATTGTCAAGCCGTGAATGGCAACCATTTTGAACAATTAATTTAATTTTTGTCCTTTTTTTATTTGTTACATGAATGTATTTAAATAATTTAAATAATTCAAAAATGAAATAAAAAAAGGTGCTTTCATTTGAAAAAATGAAGTTAATGATCGAAATTTATTTTTGAGCAACCCTGTATGTACAAACTTCACGTACAAAAATGCGCAACTTGAAATAAAAATCGACGGGTCCGAGCGTTTTTGCAACAAACCCATCGCTTAATTTTAAATGAATTTAGACATAACTTTTGGGACGCACTGTATATTGATAATAATATACCTAAAGGTACCGATACTGTTGCCTACTTCATGCGAAATAAACTTTATCAAAATTTGATTAGATTCCGTAAACTTCAAGTTTTATCGCAAACAATACAAACACGATCTCATAAAGAGCTCGCGTTGCCATCAACTCATGCAAATCTTTAACATTTTGAAGACGTTATTTCTTTTCAAGGCGCCTTTTTCTAAATTTAAATAACTTGGCTCCCGCGTAAGGCAAAACACTTTGAAAAATCAAAGTAAATCGCATTTTGAGTCTGCCGACTGGAAAATTAGGGCCGCCTTGGAAAGACTGGTTTATTCTTGTTATTAGGCCTTTTAAAATATATAAGTATAAAGATTTAGGCTAGCTTGGGATTTTAAATTGGATAAGGATAATAAATTCCTATTAAATTCTAAAGGATATTTGAAATGTTTAGTGGTAAATGCAAGTGTAATAGTTGCTTAAACAATATTTATAAATTTGTGGGTGATATAACCTATGATGTAAGTTATAACATAGTTATCTAAACTATTCAACAAGCCGCCGGCAAACACGATGGCACTTTATGTGTGGCTCGTATTCAAGAGCAAATTAGTTTCTTCCGAATAACATTACACAGGCGTTAAGAGAAGAGAAGAAATATAAGAAACCCAATGAATGAGCGATCTAGTAAACTTTCAAAGATTTAAAAAAACTTCGTCACTCTTTTTTACAAGATACACTTTATTTTTTAATTAATTTCTCATTTTTCGCCTTCATTCAAACGGAATGGTTTCACGTTTGAGGACCCAACAGAGTAGTCCGCTAACATGTTTGGGGTCCATAAAAAAAAGTAGTTATCAATTCGACTAATATGTATGTAATATTATTCGAATTGCATAATATTCATATACGATAATCTATTGGGGCTTTCATACAATTATACGTAAAAATTTATTAATGTATTTATGCATGTTTGTGTGTTTGTATGTTTGTAAGTTTGTATGTTTGTATGTTTGTATGTTTGTATGTTTGTATGTTTGTATGTTTGTATGTTTGTATGTTTGTATGTTTGTATGTTTGTATGTTTGTATGTTTGTATGTTAGTTAATGTCGTATGTTCGTATGTTCGTATGTTCGTATGTTCGTATGTTCGTATGTTTGTATGTTCGTATGTTTGTATGTTGGTATGTTCGTATGTTCGTATGTTGGGATTTTCGTATGCTTGTATGTTTCCCCTAAAAACTCAGGTTCAATCACATTGCAAACTTTTAAAATACCTCCTAAATATATTATTACCCCTATTTCGGGGCCTTCCGAGCAAAAATGTGCAGATTTATTATTTTTTCCTAACTTGTGTCATAAAACCTACTTACATACCAAACTTTAAGTTTTTACAACCTCTGAAAGTGCAAATATGTTCTATAGTTCTTTGGTGGATTCATGTTTTGGTGTTTTTTTTGGGATACTCGCCTCACTACTTTTTGGAAAATGGGACCTCTTCGGTCCGGGTCCCAGGGTATAACAAGCTGAGCCTGCTCAGCTATATTGACACCTATGAACTTGCAGATCGCCCGCAACAAAAAAAACCCAAAAATTAGAAACACTATTCTACGTTTCGGTGGCAAGTCGGCCACCGTTTTCAAGATGAGAAAACAAAAAAGAAATTTGAACTAAATTTTAACAAATTTTGGAATTAAAAGTTAGAAAAAACTGAAAGCTTTTTTACTTTTTATGACGTTTCGTTATAAAAAGTATAAAAAGTGCCTCATAATTTTTAAGTCAATGAGTAAGTGAGTGAGTGAGTCTGTTAGTCAGCCAGTCAGTCAGTCAATCAGTGTGGGCGACTTTCAAAATCGAATTTCTCAGAAACTACTTACGTAATTTTTTAAATTTTTTACATTTAATTAAAATACTTATGTAAATTTACATAAAAAATCCAATACCTTATATGTGGGACGATAACGAAGTTATGATAGGAAGGAAAATACGTTAACCTTTTAGTGTAATATATACACCGAGTGCGTCATGCAACAAACATCAATAAATTTCTAGATAGTTATGTCAGTAAGCAGTATCACTCTAAAATGTAAAGGTTCCTTTTCTCTTTGTTATGAGGTAAATGTTAATGTTACTTTGGCAAAATGATTATTAGGGTACCTACAAGAAGGGTAAAAGGGTAAAAGAATACATTTTACAATATCTTAAAAATTTTATAGAAGTCCGAGGAAAAACACGCCGTATCAAGGTTTTTAAAATTTATTTAAAATATAAACAACAAAAAACATGTAAAAATGACATTCAAATTATTTCTTAATTTTTGATTTCTTTGTACAAAAATATTGGGTGGTCTCTATATTTGTAAGTCAATTTACTTTTTTATTAAATAATAATTTAAACTTAAACAACTTGTAGGTGACAATTAATATTTGTAAAATTAAATTTTATTTTTAATTTAAATGTGGAAAACCACCATATCAGTTACTCCCACCTAAAACTATGACTCTTGTATTTTTAATGGTAACTTTTCGCGATTTTCTAGTATATTTACTATTAAAACAATATAAAAATGGTGTTTGTTTGCAAAAGTGGTAAAGTTATTTTAACTTTACATCATTTGTGTTAAAATTTTTCAGTCTTAGTTTTATTATTTCCAATAAACGAGGTGATGAAGGCAAAAATTCCAATAAAAGAACTATAAGGAATTAAGTATTTTACTAACAAATACCTTAATAAGGGTAAGATAAACATTTTTTTTTAATTTGTCAAAAATAGTAAAAAAAAATATATTCATTATAGGTAGCTGAGACTCTGTAAATAAACATGAAATTGTATTAAAACCAATTTGTTTTTTTATATATTTTTTTAATTTCTCCCAAAAACGATTTTTTTTATAAAAGGTCGATTTTGACCGAGAACAAGTGTCATGTTAGCCGGCATGTCGGCATGATTTTTTATCCAATTTAAAGCAGAATCTTGTATCGAATTAAATTTTATTTAAGTTTAATTGTAATATATAATACAGACTTTTTGAAAGACGCTGTATATTTTCTATACTCTGGGGAAAGCCAAATATTATTTTAAATAAAATTATATTCTGAGAAAAATAAACTAATTATTATTGCTTACTGATTTTACACATAAAGCAATTTAGGAGGTTAATTCAGAGTATTCAAAAGGTTTTGCGAAGCGTCCAATTAGGAGGATAAAATCATACCTATAGAAAGACCAATAGAAAAAATTGTTGAGTATGGGTTTAACCTTTGCGATTTTTTGGCGTTAATTTAAATGTTATTAAAAAGTGTACGATATTTGGTTTTCAAAAAAGTGTTTTCCATACAAATTATCATTTTTGCCTGTAATATAATATAAACACACCGGCAAATTTAAAGGAACGGACATAAATTTTTGCAATGCAGGTTCTTTTTGTTTGTTTTTAGTGCTGTGTAGGTCTAGGGAGCCATGACTTTAAATTGTTTGTTTATTTTTTACGTTACCATGGTTTTACGCAACCTCAAATTAAGAATGTAATATCTTTAGTTATTGTATGACATTTTCATCGCGTATTTTCTCTTCATTAAAGTTCGTTTTTTTTGTTTTTAAATAAGTGTATTTAAGTTTTAAGTAAGTTTAAGTGCTTTAAAGTGTTTAACAAATCATTATGGGTGATTTAGCACCGACTGATGTCGCTAGAGCTGTAGCAATGATTGAAAATGGTCGATCCTACAGTGATGTTGCGATAATGTTTGGCAAAACAAAATCAACTATTCATCGCAACGTTATACGTTGGAGACAAACTGGACAGTATGTAAGATGGCGAGATCAAGGCAAGAAACGCTCAACCACCGCTGTAGATGATCGGTTTATCAGGTTGCAAACACTCCGAAATAGGCGTCGAACAGCAGTTCAAACGAGAAACGAACTGGAAGAAGTTCGTGGTATCAGAATAAGTGAGCGTACAGTTAAAAGAAGACTCAAGGAAGCTGGTTTGAAGTCGCGTAGACCAATAAAAGCCCCAAAGCTCCAAAGACATCATCGGGTAGCGCTATTAGATTTTGCTCGAGAACATCAAAATTGGAATGACGATCAGTGGGGTCAAGTTTTATTTACGGATGAAAGTCGTTTCTGTGTAAATTCGATTGATGGAAGGGAAAGAATATATCGACGTTGAGGAGAACAAAATGAACAGTTTAATTTTACTCCCACTGTGTCTTTTGGCGGAGGCTCAGTTATGGTATGGGGTGGCATATGCTTAGGGGCCCGCACAGACTTGGTGGTGATTGACGGCGGCTCTTTAACTGCCGATAGGTACATAAGAGATGTTCTCCAAAATCATGTGATACCTTTCGCCCCACATATTGGTGCAAATTTTCTGTTAATGCACGACAATGCTCGCCCGCATGCGGCTATAGGTGTGTAAATGACTTTTTAAACCAAGTAGAAATAGCGAAAATGAATTGGCCTGCATGTTCCCCAGACTTGAATCCAATAGAACATGTCTGGGACATGCTAGGCAGACGAATTAAGTCCAAAATTCCTGCAGTTTAAAACACGAAGAGGTGACACTTGCTCTGTTGGAACTTTGGGATGAATTGCCTCAAGAAATGATCGATAACCTTATCAGAAGTATGGGAAGACGAATGACTGCAGTCCTAAGAGCTCGTGGAGGGAACACCCGTTATTAAAAACCAAAATTATTGTAATATTATTGGTTCATGAAATGGTTAAAATAAGTTAAAATGTCTAATTAATTTTTTTGCAAAGGCGCAGTTTTTATCTTTTTTTTTTTTTAATTGGCTTCGTAATTACATTAAAGCTCTGCAAACCAAATTAAAATTTAGATACCTTATGGCTAACATTTTTTTACGAGTTACTTTTTAAAATAAAAAAAAAATATGAAGAAAAAAATTACAATTTATCTCCGTTCCTTTAAATTTGCCATTGTGTGTATTTACTGATCAACTAAATAATACAAATTTCCATAAATTACGTATTTTAAGAAAATAAAATATATATTACATTTTATAATTACTAGGTATTAGTTTAAAGTATAATATACTTATTAAAATAAAACATATTAATAATTGAATTTTTGTTAACTTGCGTAGTTTGAAATGTATGTCAAAGATCGTGTCATTTAATTGAAGTGATGTTGTTTTGGAAGTGTTAAGAGGGCCAATCATGCACTTGTTTATTCGTGTAAACAATGGCTCGATTAGTCTCAAAGGAATGATGAAGAGCGTTCATTAATCCTTTTATTTTCGGTTGATGAATTATGCATTCGTTTAGTTATAAATTGCCATCGATTTTATATTTTTGTATCAGTTTATCGACTCTAAAAATAAATTTTTCTATAATAACTTGCAGGTTAGTCTTTGACGTCATTTTTATTTTTAATTTAATGACAGTAAGTTACTGCTTATAATATCTATTCCATATTCATGTTTGCAGCATAATAAATACTTTTAAATTATTGGAAAATGTTTTATTTTTTGTTAATGGTACAAAATCATTTCATATATTGTTAAATATCCAATTTACAAAAACCCCAAAAAGTATGGCCTGGACAACGGAATATATTTATTGCCTTTAATAATACAGTTTTACAAATATTTTGTTTATTTTTTATTAAATGTCAGGTCTACAATTCCAAATTTTTCTCTATGTTTTACTTTTAATAAATACTAAAAATAATATTGCTAGTAATAGTATTTTTTTGTACAGTAACGGCCATTAAATCTGGGCAATTCTTTTTCCCTTTCGTAAAATAGGCTTATGCCACCTTCTACTAAATATAAATACCTAATAAAGAAACAGGTGACCGTTTTCAGTGCCTAAAAATATTTTTTAAAATGCCAAACTTAACTTTGGATCAAAAAGTATTAATTATTCATTATATTGAGCAGTACTAGTACTTTTGGCCTGAAAGGAATGTGGCGGAAGAGCTTAACATCCCAAAGAGTACTACTTATGTTGTTAAAAAAAAATGGCAGGAAACACACTCCTTTGAGAGAAGAGCTGGAAGTGGTCGCCCCAAACTATCGAATCAAGAACAAGACAATAATTTAGTTAATGTTTTGAGAAACCAACCATTTAAATCTGTAGTTACAGCAAAAACGGCAAGCAATTTCCAAGCATCGGTTAGAACGGCACGGCGAAGAATAAGGCAAATATCCGAATTGCGCTGCCACCCGGCAGCATTAAAACCGTTTTTAACAATTCCAATTCCAATTTCAAAGTGCTTTATTTATACATTTTTAATTTACAATTTCACCTATAACTATACTAATGCAACTAAAGAACAACGCATTGGATTTGCTCTACAATTTTATTTGGAACCTCCTTGGGAAAATATAATATTCACCGATGAAAAAGTGTTTCAGTCGTGCTACAATGAGATACTTAATATACAGGCCTCAAGGAACACGATTTGATGAAAAATATACCCAAAAGGACAGAAGTAGTCGGCGATTTTCGGTAAATGTTTCGGGGTGGCTGAGTGCACAAGGACTTGGTGTATGTTATTTTATCAAAGAAAGGTTTAATGCGGAGGTATATATAGATCTACTACAGAATATCATGCTTCCTTCTTCATTTCTGGACAAAAATTTTATCTTTCAGCAAGATAAGTGTCCCGTTCATACGGCCCGGCAAGTCGATAAATAGATGGAAGAGCAGCGTATCAGGGTTTTATTGTGGCCCACTCGTCTTCTTCTGAATTCTTCTTCTCTGGAAGCCGTCTTGATTCACTACCGGAGGCAGCGCAACATCTTGGGCTTTTTGTGGCCCGCACGTAGTCCGGATTTAAATGATATGGAAAATGTTTGGGGATTATTAGTTAAAAAAATAAATAGGGAAAATAATTTTAGGCCACAAAATGTAAACGAACCTAAGGATGAAATTTTAGAGGGGTGGAATAAGATACGAGGAAATTCGATACCTGAAAGGCTAAACTCTGTCTTAAAAAAACGGGACCACAATAAAATATTAAATTTGTTTGGAAGGATATTTAAGTTTGTTTAAATTTATTAAATTGTTAATTAAATTATTAATTTGTTTGTTTTTATAAAATATAATTTTTTTCTTTTACCTTTTGCTTAATTTATAGTAAATAAAAGTACAACAAGGTAAAAAAAACGATTTACAAAAATTGGCAGAAAAGTCAAAATTTGACAATTTTTTTGCCCAAGATTTAATGACGTCACTGTACATGTTTTTGATGCTGCATATTAATATGTATTTAATATGCTGCAAACATTACGGCCCACCCTGTATCAGTCAATATATTGAAACAAAATAAACATTTTTGTAGTAACTGCACAGTAAGTTGATCACTGTACTTAAGTAACGCTACTGAATTTCCTTTAAGAGTTAGGAAATTGAAAACCGCCCCAAAAAGAAATTGGCTCACATTTCTTGAAAAAACATTTAAGTGTATATCGATTTTACCATCAGTGAAAAATAAGCTTTTTTTCTATAATGGCAACTGTTTCCAATTTGTATCTTAAAGATAAAAAAGGCTACCAAGATTTTTTTAATTAAAAAAAACATTCTTATTTTCGTGGTATTTTTTTACAATTGGAACATCTTTTTTTAATTTTTCATAAAGTCATGTCACAGGTATTAATTTTGTTATATTTTACACATTTGATGTATTTTTTTGTGTACTAACTTTAAAGCAAACTGCAGTAGCATTTGTGTTACCTTTATTTATTGTCAATAATTTTTTAACAATCAAAACTAGAAAACAGTTTTGCTGCATCAAGGACCAGCTACATGCTTATTAGACATTTTAGTTATATGTTATCTCAGTATAAAAAAAATCTGAATGACTGTAGGACATTCATAATTTTATTTATTTTGGACTGTTAGAAAGAAGATAAATAATATTACGTAGATTTAAAAATCCAAACCCAACTTTTTGTTTTCCAAGCTGGTACATTGTAAAGTTATTCTAAAAATTATTTAAATAAAAATAAACTCTTTTTATCGTTATTTAAACATTCTTAAACATTATTGTATACTTTTGGCACCACAACCACATGAGTGCTTGTATTTTAGAAGGTAATCGAAATTTTATTGTATTCCTTGCTTCATTTTCTTAGTATCTTATCTCAAAGAAAAACTAGGATTATTGTCAATATTTATACATAAAATGTTTTGCAAATAAAAAACACATATTAGTAATGATTATTGACTTTTTTTGGCATATAAAAATAAAATATTACTTACAAGAATACGATATACATTTTTTTAATTAGTGATTTGTGTATGTACTTTACTTTTAATAGTTATTTAATTTGTTTCCTATTAAAAAAAAAGATACACAAGCAAAATAATGCTTTTAATGAATTTGTCCTACAATGACTGTGATGCTATTTTTTATACAGGGTGTCAATTTAAAAACTTTCAATGCAAATATCTCGAGAAATACAATAGTTGAAAAATCTGTAATTTGGGACAACTTGTTCCACAAGTAGGGGAAATTAAAATCACTTTATCAGTCAAGGGGTAAGTCACCCCCTAGGCGCCCCACACCCTAACTTTAAAATTTTAAATGACATCACCCCTTTTGTAATACCTTAAAAAAAGGTCTTGTTGAGTAGAAACCATCTGCACAAGATTTTTTTCCATTTAATACAGAGGATAAAGAACCATACATTTGAGTAATACAAACTATATTTTATTAAAATGCTGTTTTATTTGATTAGATGCTCAAAATACATTTCATTTTGTTCTGACTTTTTAAAACTTTCCTCTAAGAATTAAATTTGCATTTATTTCAAAACTCTGAAAGGTTGCAGAAGTTACTTTACAATAAAATGTAAAAAACGCAGCTTTAATGGAGATATTTACTTGGAAATTTTTTCCAATATTTTCTCTCTTCGTTTAGGAACTACAAAATCTGTTAGATACTGATGAAAACAGAAACCTTAATTAAAATTTAATACATTTTCAACAACATGGAACACCACCCACTATGTTTTTCCTTTCAGGCAAGTGATGACGCTTTTTCAGGTTAGTAGATCGGACGGAGAGGACCTTTAGAATGCCCGGCTTGATCTCTTGATCTTACACCCCTTGACTTTTTTCTCTGGGTCCATTTGAAAACTTTTGTTTTTAAAACACAATAGAAGATCTTCAGAAACGTAATATTTGAGAATGCAGATCTTTTCCAAAAAAAGTATTTTAGAATGTCTGAATGGAATTTGAAAATGGATTATACTTTTCTTTAAAACAAAATGGAATGCATTTTTAACATCTTATCAAATTAAACAGCATTTTGATAAAATACAGTTTGTTTTACTTAAATTATGTATTTTGTTCTCTGTATTAAATGAAAAAAAAATTGTGCAGATGGATACTCTCAATAAGATCTTTAATTTAATGTATCACAAAAGGGGTGATATAATTGGAAATTTAAAGTTAGGAAGTGGGGCGCCTAGGGGGTAACTTACCGCTTGACTGATATAGTGGTTTTAGTTTCTCCTCCTTGTGTAACATTTGTACCAAAAACAATTTCTCAACTATTTTACTTTTCGAAATATTCGCATTAAAAGTTTTCAAATTGACACCCTATATAAAAAATAGCATCACAGTCACTGAAGGACAAATTTAATAAAATCGTTATTTTGCTTGTGTATATTTTTTTAAATATCAAACAAAATAAATAAGTATTTAAAAAAACTAGATACACAAAACACTCACTAATTAAAAAAATGTGTATCGTATTGTTCTAAGTAATATTTGATTTTAGTTTTTTTGTTTTATATGCCAAAAGAAGTCAATAACCATTACTGAATTGTGTTTTTTATTTGCAAAACATTTTATGTATAAATATTAACAATAATTCCAGCTTTTCTTTAAGGTAATATACTAAGGAAATAAAGCAAATAATACATGATTTTATTTCAAGTACTCCGTGAGTGCACTGATGTTTATGCTTTTCTTCCTTTAATTAAAGGATAATGTATAAAAAAACAATTTCAATTTTATATTCTTCTTTTTAATATGGTAAGAATTTTACGATAATATCAGATTTTTTATTTTAAATTACCTAATTTTGAATTTAAAAATTAATATTAGCCCCAAATTATAGAAGCCATCCTAAATTTAAAAACGATTTTTTTCATATTTAATTTGAAAAAAAATAGGTTTATGTCGACTAAAGCTAGACAGACCATTTTACTTTTTGTAATATATAACATTTTAACTATAGCAATTTAAAAGCTTAATTTTTTTTTAACATTTAAAAAAAGATTTGTGTTGTATTTTTGAATTGGAATTTTATACCGTTGTTGATATACAGAGTAAGTATCGCAGTAGATACAGAGCTATCACGGATATTTTAAAATTAAATTCTGTATTTATACTTATTAAAATTCTACCAAAAATGTTTAATAACTAAAATCAATAAATGCATAAGTTAGTTATTTATATTGCTGCAGAACCTGAACAGTTAAAGTGGAAACAAAGAATTTTAAACTGGCAGTATAACTTAATGTTAGTAAATATACTAATTTAACCCGATATTGTTAAAAGTTGAATTGTATGTTTTGGTTTTGATATGTATGGTGGTAACGGATAGGCAATGGGTAGCATGTAGTAATAAAATAACTTTAGAATTTTGGCAAGCTCTCTTGTACCTTTACGAGCAGCTCAATATTATTTATTTTTATTTCTATCCCACAATAAATATTTTTAGCACAGTTTTATTAAAAAAAATTCTGGTAATGGATTTAAATTCAATAAACAAATAACTATAACTTTAGCAGACCAAAAGAATTAAATAATAAAAAAAATATTTAGTCTTTTAAAAAGTTGCCTAATACGGGAAATTATTTTTTTTGTACCATTAAAAATTTATATAGTTATTTTACTTTAGGGTGATTGGGTTTTATTTCCAGAACAATTTGTGACAACTTTTATTATTATATTTGGTTTTATAATTTTTATAGTTTAACCATTAGCTAAAAAGTTTTTTGACATAATAAATTATTATGCCATGCGAAACAGTTCTTTCTTTTTTTGTGTTTTGGCTTCTTCTTCTTTGAAAAAAATTTGCCAGCTCTCCCCTTTCCAATCACACGTTGCAAACGTGTGCTTTTCTATGCTTTTTCGGTGGAAAATCTGGATATCCCTGCTCGGAGCCCCTGGAAATTCACAAAGTTAATCTTTTTAAATATTTTTTTTTATCAATAAAGGGCACAATTAATGGCGGTCAAGCCAAGGACTGCTACTGATATTGCGTGCAACCAACCTGCGGTCAGTCTGATGTCCCACGCTGCTCGCGCAACCAAGCTTTCGCCGTAGAAAGACCTCGTACAATGTAAAAACAACAGGGAACTAGGCCTCCGCCGCTTAAAGCGCCCCCAAAAAGAACCCTTATAATTGGCGTCAGTCACTCCTTGATCCCCGAGAGTTAAAATTAGTTAATACGGCTCCGCCAACTTATAGAGCTTTTAGACTAACTACAATATGTTACAGCAAGTAAAGATATTAAAAATTCCGCGTTGGGTACACGCCAAAGGAAAATTTATGCAATGGGACCGTTTCGGTCCTGGTCCCGGGATCTATAGACTGAGTGTGCTCAGTTCTATTGACCCATCTGCACTAGCAGATCGCCTGAAATAGGAAAAAGAAAAACCTCCAAAAAAAAAATCTAAATACTTATCTAGTTTCGGTCGCAGATCTGGCACTGTTTTTAAGATAAAAATAAAGTACAAAAACTTAAATGAAAATTAAATAACACAGCCTCACAAAAAATCTGTACATTGGCCAAGACCACTATATCCTTATGTTTTCGAGGTCGCTGAATCCGAATCCGGGGTCAGTTTGACCCCATCAGGTCGCCGTTAAGGTAAAATATACAAAAATACACTTGAGTGAAAATAAATGATATACCTTTATGTTTTTCAGGTCGCTGAATTCAAATCCGAGCTCTGTTTGATTCTACCTAGAATAAATTAAGCCTTAATTCATACTTAAGCTTTTTCCATTAATCGTTTTATGGTATCTGACTTTTTTATTCTGGAACGATCTGAGGATTAATTGTCTTTTAGGTTTTGTTTCTGTTTTATTACTTTCTCTCTTTAATAATCAGAAGTAATCTGCCAGCATATTCGTATTCAACTGTCTATGATATGTTTTTTCCATTTCCTTTATATTCTAATGAAACCTCTCTTCCTGCTTATTACAATAATCTTACAGATTTGTTAAAAAGGAATCTATACGTGAATCTAAAAAGTGTTACTTGATACTCATTAAGCATCCTAGTTTCTAAAAGTCCCTTACGATAGAGTCCTGGTCCGATCGCAGGTAAGTCCACCGTCCTGGAGGTGAAAACTCTTATACCTCCCCAGGTTCACGTATAAGAGCTTATTGACTTTGACGAGAACAATGTCAACTCGTCGTCAGACACACTACGACTTCATCTTTACACCCTAACGTCCAAGGGCAGCGCGCCATCGTTGGCTTCGTGACTATAAAGGTCTAGAAAACGTATCATTCTACAGATCTTCTTTCTAAGCAGTTGTCATCGTTTCTATTATTTTCTATAGCCGCAGGATTTTAAGCATATTTGAGTCGAACTCTACTATTTGTGAAGACTGAAAGAAATTGAAATTCAAGAGCCAATACTTATAAATTATTTCTTTATTGTACCGCTTTTTTGAAATGAGATCTTTTAAAAGAGAACCCTTAGTGGTGAAGCATCATCTTCGAAGATAAAAAATGGAATTAGTTTAATGTCCTGATAGTCTACAGGCCAGAATACTAGTATGCTACGCTCCTAACTTATAAACGTAAATCTGCCGTTCTGTAACTAATAAATTTTGTGAATTCTAGTTTGCATTGATCTTGACGAACCTCTTCGGTCAAACAGACCTTGGATTTGGATTCAAAAGCATATCAAACAATCTTCAAAAACCTATCAATATACGAATTGAATCTACTTGAGTTTTCTTGTACTTTTGACCTTGAATCGACATTGACCTTAACCTTGTAGGGTAAAACAGATCTTAAATTTGAATTTCGGCGACCTCAAAAACATACAGATGTATTATTTGTTTTTACCTAAGTATTTTTTAATAAACCTGACTTTAGAACGACCTTGAGAAGACAAACAGACCTCGGATTTGAATTCAGCGAAAACATAAGGGTATATCATTTACTTTCACTCAAGTGTATTTCTGTAAAATTGACCTTGAAATGACGTTAACGACCTCCTGATGGGCTCAAACTGACCCCGGATTCGGATTCAGCGACCTCAAAAACATAAGAAAATGGTAGTCTAGTCCAATGTACAGAATTTTGTGGGGTTGTGTAATAAATAAAATTAAAATTGTTTTAATTTTGATAAAAATGTATAGATATAATATAATCTATGACCTGACGTCCAGTGTACTAGAAGGTATAATCCGCCACAACAATACATAACAAATCTGCATCTCTATGAGTTGTTCTAAGTTTTTATGTCTTGTGTCTACATCGTGCAGCGGGAAGTAAAAAGAAATGTTACTGATGTCTATTAACTAATTCTTAAAATTAAAATACTGCCATTTGCGTGCTCTTATTTGCGCTATCTTTGTTTACCCTATTGGTATCCTGAGCAAAAACTAAAATATAAATGTAATGTAAACACGGATTCTTTTCGAAAAGAAATAAAAACAGAATCAAGGAACTCTCGAACCTTTTTGTTTTAATCAAATTATAAATGCGAACTGTCTATGCAAAATGGGTTTTGCGGCATTCAAACTTGGTCCAGTAGAGGTACGTGCCCTACTTTAATAACGCCATTCTGCGTGTTTTAATAGAATTTGGCTCGCTCGGTTTGCTTTTGTTATGCTGCCTTCATATAAGAATTCACGGTTATCAAGCGAAATTCGGAATTCTATGCGAGCCTTTTTTAGATTTCTATGGAAAAAGGGTTTAAATTATGCAAAATAGTGGTGTTTTATGATATGAAGGTAATATGTATGGTAATTGAGTAGGCCAGTATTGCATTTGCTATGCGTTATAGGTTTGTGAGGGTAAAATTAGTTTAGCAAAGGCGAGAATAATCTTACTATGTAAATTCCCGTGTATTAAAATATATTCCCGTGTATAAAAAATATTGACACGAAACTAATATTCTTTTAAAGTAGAAATTTAGGTCTTAAGAAAATAAAATAGACGAGACTGGCTAGTTAATCTATAATATATTTAATTTTTTGTATTTTATTGAACATTATTTGGATCATAGGTTTACTAGATTTTAATGAGAATGAATTATCTAGAAGTAGAAGATTAGAGATTTACTAAATGATACTTTACAAATATTAATTTAGTCAGTTATTTTTAAAACAATGCAAATTTCTTTTCTTAGCCTTAAAAAATATTTTCATAATTTAAACATCTAGAAAAAAGTCCTTAGTGTCTCCATGTATACGAAAAATGCTACTCCATCATAGGACAGTTAAAAAAGAACATCCTGTTCTCTGTACTTTTCCACTATAACTATGTCTCCAGAAAGCAAAAAATAAACAATACACACTACCTAGAAATAATGGCGAATCGAATTTAGGACGCCATTATTCTGCGTATAATGAGAACTGCCCGCTGGTAATAAGAAAGTACTCGAGAAGTGTGCCCTGATGGAACAAGGAACTCACCAAACTGAAAAAGAGGGTAGGCCCTTACCGAATACAACAAAGCATTGAGAAAAGCTAAGACAGATTCATGGAGAAGGCACTGTGAGGAAATCCAAGAAACCCACGAGGCAGTCAGACTCCATAAGATTTTTTCGAAAGAACCTGCGTCACAAATATTTTCGTTAAAAAACCCACAGGGGATTACACAAGAACGGCAAATGAGACCATGAGAGAACTACTCAGGGTACACTTTACGGGATGCAAAATAACCCACATGTCACTGAAAGACACAACAAATCCTATACGTTTGAACCTTTATAAAACCACGCTCAACAAATTTTGACAAGACTCAACAAAAAGTGAGGAAGTTAATGTTTTAGCAAGCGTAGAAAATACTCCTATAACCTTTTGTAGAAATATTGAAAAGCACGTAGGAGTATCAAAAACCCAGGTCCAAGACAACATAAATTAAAGCCATGTAAATTAAACTAAGTTCATAATTTGAACCCTGGGGATGCAAAGCGACGATTAAATTTTTGTCACTGTACCTTCAGTATTTAAATATCGATAATAATTTTTACAAAAAAAATAATATGGTCGGAAGAGGCTTTTATCAGCAGTTCTGGAATATTTAACAGCGAAAATGGCAGATATTGGTCCAGAGAAAATTAACTCATGATTTTTCCTAGAGACCAACAAGGTAGATTTGGTTTCACATGGCTTGTTTTATTCTAGGATCTAAATTTAAACTTCCTATTTATAAAGGATGTGAACTGTTAGTCCTGTTAAATCAGTTGAATTTTCAGCAAGACGGCGCTACAGCACATAATGCACAAATAATAAGAGTATATTTGGATGATCATTTTTCAGGTCATAGAATAGGCACCCATGGCCCTATAAGACGGCCTCCAAAATCACCATATTTTTTAATTTTGAATTTTTCCTTCTGGGGTTCTGCATCTGAAAGTAAGGAGGGTAATAAACATCACCGCACCCAGGCCTCAGTAGGCCCGTTGTGCTACCTCCTAAAGGGGACTCAGTACGCCGCCCATCCTACTGATTTAAAGTAGGTGAGAACGTCGCCGAGGCGAATCTCCTTAATGTCGGACAAAGAAAACCAATACTCGCCCAGCATGGATCTTCTCTTGGACGAGAGTGAAGGGCAGTCACAAAGGATGTGCTTCACCGTCTCGTCTTCCTGTTCACAACCTCTGCACAGAGGTGTGTCATTTATGCCCATTCTAAAGAGGTATTTTCGCAGTTGACAATGTCCAGTAAGAACGCCTGTGATTAGACGAAGGCTCGCCCTAGGCATTGCCAAGTAATGTTTAGCTGTATCTCTGTCAGGATAGTTCAGTAACTCCCTAAAAAAGTTACAGTTTCATACCATCGTGTTGTAAACTGCTGATGAGAGTGTCTTTTGATTAGGTCCCTCATCGTAGACCCTGTCAGACCTACGAGAGGCTCGGGTCTAAAAGGTTTTGTCCCGGCAGCCTTCCTGGCCAACGAATCAGCGATGGAGTGCTCGTGTCCTTTGGTCCAGCAGAAAGTGACCACATTCATGCTGGAAGCGTCCACAAGGGCACGGTAACATTCTAGTACCAGACCCGAGGAGTAGCGTGGTCTTCTTAGGGCTAGTAGTGCTTGTCTGCAATCCGTATGGATAAGCACGACTTTACCAGTGATGTTTCTACTGCTTATTTCTCTTGCAGCTATGGTTATGCCTGTGAGCTCAGTTTGGAGAACGCTGGCCAACTTACCCATAGCCCATTTAATGTCTAAGTTAAGAGACCTAGAATAAATTCCACATCCCGTACCTTCTTTTGTTTTCGAACCGTTTGTGTAGATATTGATCACAACTGCCACGTTTGTGTTCGATTCTCCTTTGATGTCAATTTTGTAGGGTTTTTAAAAACAAAACATGGTGCTATAGAGTCAACTTTTTCCTTCTGGGGTTATTTGGAATATAAAAATACCGTACACAACATCATTTAGTTCAAGAACTTCGAAATGCCACAAAACAAGGATTTAGAAATTTGGAGCACCGTTTGTTAATATTAATAAATGCACTACAAAGAATAAAAACCGTGTGTAATAAATGCACAGAACATAATGCATTGCAGTTTGAACAAGAATTTCATCATCTAAATAAGTAATTAGTTTCGCACTTTAACTTTGTAAGGTTAGATTTTAAAATTGATATAAAAAAACATAAATTTAAAAAAAATGCGGAACCAGTTTCTTTTTAATAATAATACTAATATAAATTAAAAAATTTCGGCTTTTTAAGTAAAACTAAAGTTTTAAAACCTCGATTTATGAACTAAAAATGCAAAAAAACTGATAAGTATTATATATTTTAAAAAAGGCCCATCTGATATAATTTAATGTTTTAAAAACATACAGGGTGTTTCATAACAAAAATCATATGTTTTGTTCATATCTCGAAAAATAATAAATTTGACAAAAATCTAACTACACCACTGGATTTTGCGTTAAAATATTTACTAATTTACGTTTTTACTTTTGTTGTAAGTTAAGATAACTGGAGTGCGAGGAGGGTTTAAAAATAAAAAAAATAAATTTCGCTCTGTAAGTCCAAAACAATGAGAGCCATAAAAAATCTTTAAATGTCATCTTTCGTTTCATCAAAAAGTAGCGCCACTTTGCGAAAACCACAAGTCTCTATCTCTAATAATACCCGAGATACCTTGTAACGAAATCTGGACACCCTGTACATATTTTACTAATTGTTTAGTGGGTTTCAAGCAAGGATGATGCCCGTCTTTTATACAAAATTATTTTTCAAGGCATTTTTTAGTGAAAGCACCAACAAAAAGACTGACAAACAAACCAACAGTCCGAAAAATGAAAAAACATGATTTTTATATCATACATGCTCTACAGCGTTTAGATCTATAGAAATCCCAAACGAAAATTTTATTATAACTGTACTTCGCTTTTGCGAGAAAAATCAATTTTAAATTTCCTTTTCTAAATAAATATTTATAAAAAGTGTTCATTTGTATTATTTTAGCTTTGCCTTTTGTTTCGCTAGAGACTAAAGTTTCATAATTGAGTAAACCTTTCGAGATTCATCAAAACACATTTATATTATTTGCGTTTGTAGGTACTTTTAAAATAGGTTTTTATTTAATGTTGGTATTGATTTATTTTAGGTTATTTATGGCCGAAAAGGTTTTTACTTATTTTTTTTTATCATGGGACAGTCCATGAAGGCTGATGCCTAAGTACTAACGTACCTTGGGTGTCTTAAGTGTGGTAAGAGGGAGTTTGTTCACACAGGACTTAAATATTTGGAGATTGGAAGGAGAAGGAAAAACCTCTGCGGGCAGCAGGTTCCATTGTCTTGACACTCTAGAGATGAAGGAACGGAAAAAGCGGGAAGTTCGGGGCCTCTCTAACTGAACTGTAAAAGGATGCATAAAAGTTGCCATACTTGTAGCTCTGTTGGGAGCTGCCAGAAAAGGAATAGTACTGGTCAACTCCTCTGAGCAGAAGCCGTAAAAATACCTATAGAAGAGCGACAGATCTCGGTGGGCCACAAGAAGAAATCTTGCTGTGAGCGTGGGATCATTAATAAGACGAACGGTTCTTCTTTGAATGGAATCCAGAATGCTAACTGTTGTAGGGACGCCATTCCCCAGACATGAGAACAATATTCTAAAGAGGGTCTGATTTGGGATACATACAGAGTATACACATTGGAAGAAGAAAAATACTTCTCGGCTCGAAAGAGGAATCCAAGCTTTTTCGAAGCTGCCGAGGCTATGGATGTAATGTGTTTGTGCCAGTTGAGGTTATTCTTAAATGCAACGCCGACAAGATTAAACGACTCTTTGTTCTGCAGAACTTGGCCGCTCATATGTAACGGATAAGCATTGGCAGACTTTTTTCGTGACAGCGAACATGACTGTGTTTTTGAGGCATTAAATTGAATAAGATTTTTGGCGCCCCAATCCAAGATAAGTTTGAGGTCTTCTGAAAGAGATATCTGCTTTGACCTGCGCTTGTTTTCCAAATCAGAATTACATGGTGGCTTAAGAAATTAAATACTAGAGTGGAGGGTACAATCGTCAGCAAAACTATGAATGGGATTGATTGTGGAAGAGAGAAGATCGTTAATGTGTAGAAAAAACAGCGTGGGTGCCAGCACTGAGCCCTGGGGCACCCCAACATTAATTTGGTAGAGGCTGGAAGAATGACCATCTACAGTAACTAATATACGTCGATAAGAAAGAAAACTGGAGGGCCAAGAGCAAAGCTTAGGTAGAAGACCGTAAGAAGGAAGTTTGTTAAGAAGCCCATCATGCCAGACCTGATCAAAAGCTTTGGATATGTCAAGAGCAACGATCTGGGACTCACCAAAAAACTCAAGGGACTTGTTTCAATTGTGTGAGACAAACGAAAGAAGTGTTTTACCAAACTAATTATTTGAAACTACAAACAAAAAATAAATAAGAAAAATATTTGTCATATGTCATCGTCAAATTATTTAAGGAATCATTAAGTAAAGAAAATTAATAAATTAATTAATGAATTAATTTAAAGTTAGGGGACCTTAAGGATTAATTTCAAGTGGTGCAAGAAACATTTGAAAGTTAAGAGATAGTTAATGCTTAATAAAAATTTAAGTGACGCAAAACGTGTTAGTGCAACCGGTCATAAAAAATCCTTTGCAAGTGAAAACTTAGTATAAAATATTAAACTTAAATACGTTAAATCCCAAATAGACCAAGGCCATTAAAAACAAGAGTTTTTGGATGTACGAGGAGGCAGGCATGTTTTTGCCGGGAAACCTTTAAAAAGATGAATATAACAAGAATGGAGAAATGCTTTCTTTTAGAAAGGTATAGAAAATTTGTTAAAAGATTCGTAACTGAATTTCCTACAAGAGAGGATTAGTTATTAATTAGTGGTGTTGAAAAAGTAACTAATCGTTAGTCGAGTACTCGTTACTTGCACAAATCCGAAGTAACGAATACAAAAGTTACCACCAAACAGTTACTCAAGTACTCGTTTGACACACATCTAACTGATATAAAATGTAAATGTAGTAAATGTATAGTTGGACCACGATAGGAATATAGGGTAAAGGAATTTAAAGAATGCCAAATTTGTTTCAAAAGAACCAAAAGGTTGTTGCCAAATTGTGCATATATTTAATTTATCATTTAAGTTTTAAGCACTTTGATGCTTTCTTTTTTAAATATAGGTCTAATCTTTGTGTTTTATATGTCCTTAAGTATAAAAACTAATATATTTTATAGTTCTTTTATTATTATTTTTTTTTATTGGGAATGCTGTTTGGATTTGGTAATGCTGCAAACCGATGGCTTGAATGCGATCGGTCGGTTACTTTTGTTATAAAGATGGCTTGCGCAAATATGTAATTTTTTTTAAAGGAAGCATCCTATATATTTTTCGATTTTAGAATTATATGGCCAATTTTAAGCATTGTGTAAAATACGCTATTAATATTTAACATTTTTCGAGATAATGACAGTTGAAAATAAACATTTTAGTCACTATGGATGCTTACTGAGCAAAAACGGCTTGAAATAGAAAAAACGGATTTCACTTTCCTATCTTAACTTTTAAAAACTATCTGATGGTACCAAGTGATACCACTCGTTTCTGGGAGAATGAGATAGCTTGACAAGAACTTATGTTAGGTCGAACATCCTATAATGTATTATATGTTTATAAAATGTTAGAAAATAAAAATCTTTTTTTTACATTTAACGATTTACTAAGCAAAAGCAATTAAAGATAAAGCGAAATGACTTTTACTCTCCTATATTAAATTTTTAAGAGGTATCCAAAGTCGTTTTCTACTTAGTTCTTTAAACCCTTATAAACTAGTTTAATAAAAGTCGTTTTATTGAACTGATTTATAATAAACCACTTTTATTAATTCGGTTTAAGTGGATCCTGCAAATATAGTAAGTGTTAGGTACTATTTGTATATTAGGAGAATTACATTTCTTACCCACCTTATTAGGTTTTATCAATATAAAGACAACCAATTAGATAAAACGTCGATTTTGAGCCATTTGATCTATGATGGAAAAAATTACTATAAATCAAGGCAGTTGAGGGGATGAAATGGTAAAATCTAAACACATCTAAAAAATAGTGACTTTTAACAACAGTGGCGAATTTTTAGGTAAAACAAAAAAGGCTACATTTCAGCAACATAAATAAATGTCATCCGCCAATGTTTCATACAAAATAAGAAAAAAACATATTAACTCGCAAGTAGCAATTTGTAATTAATTTTCAGATAACTATTGGTTAATAATAACTGGTAATTTGTGATTAATTTAAATGAGTTTTTTAAAAAGAAAAGTTCTTTATAGTCGCGCTATAGAGGTAGTTGCTAATATAATAAGAATTCGCGATGAGAAGGCACGAAACAACTGTTTTAAACTGCCATTAAAAAATGACACGGGCCGAGCTGCAATATATGCGGGTATTGTGGAGATCACTACAAGAAGAATTAGGAAAGAGGACCACGATAGAATACAAAGCAATCCATCAACTCGACTATCTTTGCCAGACAAAAATCATAATATAAAATTATTGACTAAAGATCTGGAAGGGTTTGATTTGTCTATCGTAAGACGATTAGTCAAGAGATTTTATTTAGAGTGGAATAAGGTACCAACTCAAAAAACTTTTACAAAAATTTAAAAAAGTTACCGAATTTCCTCTTGGGCGCGAAACATTGCGAAAACGTCTAAAAAAGAATGGATTTTACTGGAAAAAGTGTCGGAATCATCGAAAAATGTTGTTAGAAAAGCCAAGTGTACTTCAGAGAAGGTATAGACATTAATTAAGAAACGGAATTTCGTAAACAAGGTAAAAATATTGTAAAAATAGACTAAAGTTGGGTGAATACTGACTTACATTTTAAAAAATCAGCTACCCCACCTTTTGTGTATAAACCTACATTTTGTTTGCAATCGATGCAATGAATTTAAAATCAAAATCTATAAAGAAGCAGTCTTACACCTTTATTATATTTTTTTTAACTTAACCGCTCATCTATTTAACTTTATTTTTGATATAGTAATTGTATAATAAATATTTTTAAATCGTTTTGCTAATGAAATTTAAAAAGGTGACTTTAAATTGTCTAAAATCCAAAATAATTTCTGTAGGGGCATAAATAGCAAAATTAATGTCTTAATGAATATCACGGTCTTAAGTTGTGGTTTTAAATTTATACCTTAGGCTCATAGTCACCATACTAAAATTAATTTAAAACTTATCTTTACAGTAAGGAGGACAGAAATAGTGCCAAATTTTTTAAACATCCTTACAATGTTTAATAAAATAAAATATTAAATAAATAAATAATTATCTTTATAAAATATAATATTATATATATTATATATATATATATATATATATAAAAAAATTTAATATTTTTCATTTAATATTTATTTTTATGAATACATTTTCTCCGCCTTTGGACTTCAAATTCCTTTTCATTCTTCCCCCTTTCGTTTCCGTTCTTGCTAAAGTTGTGATACTTTATTCGATATTCGGTGTGTTCGTTACACCTCGCTACTTGATCCGAAAGACGCGTAGCGTAGAAGGCTGTGAAAATGTTTCCTAGTGAGCCTGGAGCCACCTATGAATGAGTCGCTGAAATGATGAATCATTTTGGATTGCAGGTTACATTTTAGTCATTTTACATTATTTTTTAAATGATGTTTGTATAGTTAAAACAGGTATCCGTATATTATGTTGGCAGTTCAATTAAAATTTCATTTACATTTAGGCCGCATCAACATATCAAAACAATTGTTACTTTAGATAAAAATGTAAATTTGAAAAGTAACTTTTATTATCCTAGAAATATCTTAAAGAAAATTTCTTCTGTTTATCTACATTTTTAAATAATGAATAAAAAATTAGCTATAAAATTATAGAAGTTCAAAACATAATAATAATTTAAAATGTTTTTTACATGGTAATCTTGGCATAATATGATGCCATTTTAAAGACAAATAATTTATATATGTATAAATACGGCCTTGTAACTATATTGTTATTGCACATTTAAGTACTAATTATTATTTTACCAAGGATTTATCATATCCACACAACAGATCCTAACATATGCTGCTCAAACATTTCCTTTAAAACATCCTTATCTTATGAATTGAAAATATCTACTACCTAACACCTGCGGGTTTGACAATACCGTACCGACAGGTAAATTAAGCGAGTACTCGAGTAACTGATCCGAAGTAACGAATACTCACATAAAAGTAACGGATACTCATAGGTCCTGAAAAGTAACGATATTTTACACCACTATTCTGCCACTATTATAAATCGCAAATAATATTAGGCTTGTTACAAACTAGCAATAAACAAAAAAATAAGGCAAAAAAGTAATTTTTTGCATGAATTTTTTGTACCCTTATACTTCTCTGAGGACCCCCATATTTGACCAGAGAAAACTTCATGCTATGATGAAACATTACGCCAAATTTTGTTAAAATTCGTTCAAAAGATTTTGCACAATAATTATGAAATTCAATTTCGTTTAAAAAAATTTACAATTGAGCACAGGATATTGAACCTTGACATTGGATTTTTACTTCACGTAAACTAGAGATATTAAGCTTTCAAATGTTTTTTGAAAAGTTAAAATAATTTGGGGAATGAAGAGACTTGTATAAAATAATTTGAGCAAACAAATAAAAAAAGACACATTATTTTGCTTCCAAAATTATCCTATTGGTAAAATAAGAATATTAATATATTAAGTTCATGTAATTCGTATGCAGGAAGTTGATATGTATTATTGTTTATAGATTCGCCTTAAATGCCAGTCAACTTTGGCAGGCTGTTTCTTAGGAACCAATCAACCGATTATTGATTTCAATATATTGAAAGAAGGGTCTTACGAGTACTTTCAAATAATATTTTTAATAAAAATTTTTCATTAAAAATTCGTGGAGATAGTCAATTTGTTTATAGCCAAAAGTGTTTTTATAACTTTAAAAAATTGCTGAGGACGCCCAGATAATTCAATTTTAATACAAAAAAAATTAAGCTGAGAGTCGATTTACTAACTGTTGGCTTTTTAATCGGAAAAATATGATTTTCTGGTCAGATGTAAATCCACAACCAGTTCAAGAAGTTAGGCACCAAGTTAGGTAGGAATTTAATGTCTGGCTAGGTGTTTTTGGTACCCAGGTGATTGAAGTGTCTTTTTTTTAAATGAAAATCTAAATTCGAGGAGATATTTGAACCTTCTACAAACTAATGTTGCAGAACAAATGATGAAACTTCCACTAGCCAACATTCAAAACATGTTTTTAGTGTTAAGTTTTTTTTAGCTTTCCTTCTTAGTTTTTAGCGTTTGTTGTTTAAAAGTGTTTATAAATTTGTTCATTTTATTAATGTTCTTGTTTTTAAAATATTTAATCTATGTTAATATTAAACAGAAATATCAAAGCCTGCTACGATAAAATCTTAAATGTTATTTTTGATTATTTCTCGTCGCCGATCATAAGTGTATTATAAATGGTTAAAAAGCATTTTTAATGAGTATTTTAAAAATATAAAAACTCAATATGGCGTCAATAAGAAAAACAAAACTGGACTCCGGCCGGGCGTAACATAGTAGGCCTAGAACTTTTTTGACACCATTTTCAAAAACACCTTATCCTCTTACCCAAATTGTAAAAATTTGATAATTCTAGCTTTTATAATAAGTACAAAATGGGGTTTTTTCAAAAATGCACATTTTTGTATTTTACCCTGTATCTTGTTAACGGTATCGATTTAAAATATTACAACCCGGGATTACTATTAGGCATACAATAACGCAACTTTTCGTCCATTTTGCCGACCTTGTATCTGTAACGGTTTCGAATATCCCCATGTACATACTGCCTGCGTCAGGCAGTAAATAACCTATTTTACACTAAATTAATATTTTTAAAAATTTTAAATAATCATTCGTTTTTGATTCTTTAATGAATCCAGCTTGAGAAAAGAATAGAATACGGAAGCAGAAAAAGAAAACGAAAAATGCAATTATCGTGTTTCCAGAAAAAGCGAAAAAATTGAGTGACAAAAAATATACTAAAAAGGGGTCTTAACGCAAGATAAATGGTCGGCGAACGTTTATGTTGTGAAAAATTTGCACCTTGGTAATTCTAAACGAGAAATTGGGGTAAAAACAAGTTTTATTTGAGTTTCTAACAGCGTTTTTTGCTGTGTCAGCGATATGATTAAGTATTTTCGAGATTGCGTCTAACGAATCCATTAGCTGCGAAAGTTGGCAACTTTTTATATAAGAGGCGTTAGATTTAATAAAAAAACGAGTTTTACTAGTTCGTCAAAAAATATATTTATGAAAATATTGCTTTAGTGCATGTAAAGGTAAAACAATAGTAGAGATGGCGTTTTGGAACAATATCCATTTTCTTCAAAATAGGTTTTTATTTGGAACAGGTTAAAACAGATATTGGTCGATAAGTTTTTTTGTTTTAAAAACAGTTTAAACTGCATAACAGCCTTAAGATAACGACGATTAGAGCTATATTTATCCTTTAAATATTTTAATTGGGAGTGCTCAAATTCTAAAACAAATTATAACTTTTATGTATAAAAGTAAATTTATAAATCATCATCAATTTCTTTTTTTTTACATATTAACTAATTACTTTATAAATTGGTTTAGATCCGGCCTTATCTGTGTTTGGTTAGTTGTGGTTATAATTGTTTATGTATTGGTCGTAGAAAAAAAAATTAAAGAAAAAAAGTTTCTTTTATAAATTTTTACAAAATAAAATTAGTTAATGCAAAATGCATTACGCTTGTTACAAAAAAGCAATAAACAAACAAAAAAGGTAGAAAAAACGTATTTTTTTGCGTGATTTTTTAGATTTTTCTGAGAAGCTCCATATTCGGCCAAGAAGAACATCATACCATGGTGAAACTTCACGTTAAATTTCGTTAGGTTTGGTTTGATAGTTTTTGCGTGATAATTTTGCAACCCAATTTCATTTGAAAGAAATTGACAATTTTGCAAAGTGAGTAAAGTTTGAATATTGAACTTAGACATTTTTTTTTCACGTATATTAAAGACCAGAGGACTTTTATATAAAAATTTGGTATCTCAGTATTTTTTTGAATAAACCACTGACAAAACTCCATTCTTCCAATTTAATCCCCTTCCTAAAGTCCCTGGCAGGGTCGTTCACGATACGGGTGATATTTCTGGCGCTTTAAAATGCCGTCCGCAGTTGACCGAGCGACGCCTGTTGTCTCTTCTATTTGACGCAAAGACGTACGAGGTGTCTTAACCACGCTTTGCAACACCAAATTTTTATTATTTTCATTTGGAAATTTCGTTTTTTTGACTTAAGCAAAACTTCCATAAGCTATAAGGTTTTCCTTTAAACGCCTAAATATAGTTATACCAGGTTGTCGTCTTTCTGGATCTATTAAAATACATTTTCTTAGCTTGTGCGTCATTTCTGCGACAGAGAATAAAACACTCCAACATATCGTACTTATGACTATTTCAGTAATTCATAGTTCATTTTAAAACTCACAATCGACTTATTACTAATAGTAAATCTTTTCTGACGGTAACATACTTCAAAAAGAAATATCAAAACCTACTTTGACAAAATTAAACAAAAATATCAAAGCCTGCTACGATGAAATCTAATTTTGTTATTTGTGATTATTTCTCTTCGCCGATTATAAGTGTATTATACATGGTTAAAAAGCATTTTTAATGGGTATTTTAAAAATGTAAACTTTTAATATGGCGTCCATAGGAAAAACGAAAGTTGACTCCGGCCGGGCGTAACATAGTAGGCCTAGAAGTTTTTTTGACACCATTTTCGAAAACACAAATCGTCTTACCTTAATTGTAAAAATTTGATGATTTTAACTTTTATAATAAGTACAATATGTGGGTTTTTAAAAAATGCACATTTTTGTATTTCACCCTGTATCTAGTTAACGGTATCGGTTTAAAATATTACAGCCCCGGATTATTATTAGTCATACAATAACGCAACTTTTCTTTTATTTAACCGACCTTGTATCTCTAACGGTTTCCAATATCCCCATCATCTTATTCTGGACACACTATAAATTTACATAAGTATTCTTATTACCTGTGATTAAATTGAAAAAGTTATGTCAAGTGGTTTCTAAGATATTTGATTTTGAAAATCGCCCATTTACCACTGACTGACCTACTTATTTATTGATTTATTAAAATTATAGGTTACTTTTCAAGGGACTAGAAACTTAAAATTTGGTATGTAAGTAGGTTTTCCGACAAAAGTAAAGGAAAAATTTCAAAAATTGCACATTTTCACTCAAGCCGCCTTGAAACAGGGACGGTAATATCCCATATTTAGGGGGTATTTTAGAAGTTTGCAATCTGATTAAACCCGAGTTTCTAAGGTCAAAACTGTTTTTAAATTTTAAATGCAGGCAGAATTTTATTCGCTTAACAAAAAAATGCAACATTTAGCCTATCAGACCGCAAATAAGGCACGATTTAAATAACATTGGAATTGGCAATTTTCTCACTTTATATTTAGTCTAAACGAATAAAAGTGTTAAAAAACTCATATTCTCTTTAATCAGTTTTTTTGTATTCATTTAACTTAAAAAGAAAAAAGGTCTCATCAAAAACACTTATGTAACATAAGGGCCAAATTCCTATCCAAAAATCTCGACCTCTTGAAGTACTGAGATCTAAAATTGAACCAAGTTATGTCCACCATTTTATTCTAAATAAATAACATACTCAACACACTCTTCTTAAATCTAGGATACATACTCGAGTGCTTACCCATTATGTCTGTTGTATTAGTTCAATTAATTGCTTATATTTTCTTTCTTTCTTCTGCCATAACTTTGCTGTTTCACTCTTTTTTGACTTGGCAAGTTTTTTACTGATCTATATGTATTAATATAGTCCTGGAAACAAACCATTTTGCCTTTGAATTTTTTAAAAATGCATAAATTTTGCCTCTGAATTTTTTAAAAATGCATAAAATGACTTGAAATTTTGACAGTAGGTGGCGAATAGGCTTTGTATTTGCTGTGAGATCAATACAAATCAAGTTGTGCTTTGTTAAAGGTTAGCTGTTATTCATCAAACACAAAATTTCAGAGTTTCAAAGGCAAATAACGCAAAATCTACGTATTTTTCGAGGAAAATAAATAATTACTTTTTTAAAGCCTTTGCAAAGACATTTCTTTTAAAAAAGGTATATATCATAAAAGTTAAGTGAGTAATGATTAAAATAAGGCTGGAACAAAATTTTTTAAGTGCATAAATCTTCGAAAACAACCCCCTAACTACCACCCTAATTAAAATGAGTCGTAGTCCTTTTTTAATTCTCTTTATATATGTATCATAAATACATTCTAAAATTTTAACCGATTTAAATTGATTAATTTTGAAAAAAATGGAGCTGCAAGTGAAAGTCAAATTTCAGAATTTTCATAAAAAATTACCTTTTCTTCAAAATAACTTAAAAACTAAGGGAGATACGTAAAAATTACTAGAGTATTAAATTGTAGCTTTTTAAATGAAAAACATTTTACTTTTTCAAAATTTACTCTACGACGAAAATTAAGTGAGATATAAACGCGTGTGTATAGACGAGCACTACCTTCTTTCAGCCCTTTAAACTTACCCCTTTAAAAAAGTAACGGTTTTAAACAGTTTTAATATATACGACCTTATATCTATTGTAAAAACCAACAAAATGGTTTTAAAAGAATTTTTTATCACAAAAACTGAAGGAGTTATGCTTAAAAAACTAATTTTTTGGAGCATTTTAAAAGCGATTCGATGTACTTTAAAAAAAATCCGCGGTTTTGTACTATTTTTAGCATTGTAATATTGTAAAGGGTAAATTTTTATGGATTAAAAAATTCCTAAATTAAATTAGTAATACTTTTAAGTTCTCAGATTTTTTAATTACAACTCTATGACAATATGTTTATTTTTTTAGGGTAATTTTTTTTTAATAAATCATAATAAGGGTTGATTTTCAAGGGTTAAAATATATTAAATAATGTTTTAAAGAATTGAATACTTATTTTTTAATTTATATGAGCATAATTTTATGTGACTTAAGCTTTAATATGAAAGTTTTGAAAGTATTTGCAATAAGGGGTAGTTTTTAGAAATACTTACGTATTTTGTACTATTGACATTATCTTATTTACGAAACTTTTTTTGGAGAGACCTTTGGACTTTTGTTACATACGATATTTTTCTAATGGGTTTTCAGCAAAAACATGCCTACCATATTGTTCATTTCAATGTGAATCTATAAAATAATCCGAATTTCTCAGCACAAATATCAGTTTTTATTACTGTCTTATATCTCGAAAGTAAAAAGGACAAAACTGTATCTACATAATTTAGTGCTGAAACTTTCCAAACAACTTTAAATTTATGTGTTGCCAGTTCCGGATATTCGATTACCAACACCGAAATATGGTAAGGTAGCTTTAATAGTTTAAATCTATGTAAATAGAAACTAAAGGCAGACATGATTTAGTATTAAACTTTCTTGGATATTAAATTTACTGCTGAGAACAGGTAAAGTGTTAACGGGACCATATTGGCAGTTAATACTTAACGGTGTAAAAGAAACATTTTTAGAGTTGGGGATTTTCTTTTATTTTTTAATCGGGTTTTTCGTAGTGTTTTAACACCTCGGAAAAAACTGGGTTTTTTCGGAAAAAAACGTTGTTTTTCCATTTTTTTTCCTAAGGATCAGAAAAAACCCAAAATATGGAAAAAATCCAGTTCCAAAAATATTTTAATCTTTATTAACAAAATGTTTACAAAAGTAAACAAAACATTATCAAACACTGTGAAATAATTAAAGCATCATCACATAAACAACAATCCAGAAATTTAAAAACGGAGTCTTAATGATTAAAAACGTAATGAAACACATAAACACACTAAAACTTCTTCAAATTTTTCGTTATCATCCTCAGAACTCTCACTATTAAAACTTTATTCGTCGAGATATATTGTCGCATCACATTGGCAGGTTGGCAATATAATTAGAAATTTATATAAACCGATACAAAAAATTAATCCCTATTAAATTTAATTACAAAAAAAAAAAGATTTATTAATTTGTGGGAAGTTTGTACAATTTAAAAAAAAATTTTTTCCAAACTTGGAATCGTTTTTTGGGGAAGAGAAACAATTATTTTGAATTTTTTTTCCAGATTTGAAAAAAACGTTTTTAAATTTTTCCACTACTCTAGGACGATCGTTCAAAAATTTCAGACCGGTGCAAGAGTTAGAGCAATTATTTTGAATTTTTTGGGCCCTCGGACGTTCTTGGGGTGTTGAAAAGGGGTGGTTCCAAGGATAGCACCACCAATTTTTTCCAGCTTTTTTATGACTTTAATGATCGTCCAAAAATTTTCAGATAGGTGCGAGAGTTGGAGCAATTCATTTTGAATTTTTTGGGCCCCCCGGACGTTCTTAGAGGTTAAAAGGGGGTGGTTCAAAAGGATTGCTCCACCAATTTTTTCAGCTTTTTTATGACTTTAAAGGATGATCGTCCAAAAATTTCAGATCGGTGCGAGAGTTGGATCAATTCATTTTGAACTTTTTTCGGCCCTCGGACGTACTTGAGGGTTAAAAAGGGATGATTCCAAGGATAGCACCGAGCCAAATTTTTTATTTAAACTTTTTTATGACTTTAAGATGATCGTCCAAAAATTTCAGTTCGGTGCGAGAGTTGGATCAATTAATTTTAAACATTTTTCGGCCCTCGGATGTACTTGAGGGTTAAAAAGGGGTGGTTCTAAGGATAGCACTGAGCCAAATTTTTATTTCAACTTTTTTATGACTTTAAGATGATCATTCAAAAATTTCAGACCGGTGCGAGAGTTGGATCAATTCATTTAGAACTTTTTTCGGCCCTCGGACGTACTTAAGGGTTGAAAAGGGGTAATTTCAAGGGTAGCACCGCGCCAAATTTTTTTTCCCAGCTTTTTTATGACTGTAATACGATCGTTCAAAAATTTCATACCGGTGCGAGAGTTGGATGAATTCATATTGAACTTTTTTCGGCCCTCGGACGTACTTGAGGGTTAAAAAGGGGTGGTTCCAAGGGTAGCACCATGCCAAATTTTTTGAAGCTTTTTTATGACTCTAATACAATCGTTCAAAAATTTCATACCGGTGCGAGAGTTGGATGAATTTATTTTGGCCCTCGGACGTACTTGAGGGTTAAAAAGGGGTGGTTCCAAAGGTAGCACCATGCCAAATTTTTTTCAAGCTTGAAATTTTTTCGGCCCTTGGACGTACTTGAGGGTTAAAAAGGGTGGTTCTAAGGGTAGCACCGCGCCAATTTTTTTTCCAGCTTTATTATGACTAAGATGATCGTCCAAAAATTTTAAATCGGTACGAGAGTTGGATCAATTCATTTTAAACTTTTTTCGGCCCTCCGACGTACCTGAGGGTTGAAAAGGGGTGGTTCCAAGGATAGCCCCACCCCAAAATTTTTTCCAGCTTTTTTATGACTTTAAGATAATCGTCACAAAAATTTCAGATCGGTGCGAGAGTTGGATCAATTAAGTTTGAACTTTTCTCGATCCTCGGACGTACTTGAGGGTTAAAAAGGGGTGGTTTCAAGATTAGCACGGCGCCAAATTTTTTTCAGCTTTTTTATAACTCTAATCCGATCGTTCAAAAATTTCAGACCGGTGCGAAAGTTGAATCAATTCATTCTGAACTTTTTTCGGCCCTCGGACGTACTTGAGGGTTAAAAAGGGGTAGGGATGCGACATCGAAGCCAAACATCGATGTTAAACATCGATGACAATATCGAAACCTGACCATCGATGGTAACGATATATCGAACATACAACATCGATGTTTTTCTAACATCGATGGTACGATGCGATGGTTCGTTCATGGTCTATTAGCATTATTAACAATAAAGCTACGAATATTACTAAAGACAGCTTTATTTATTTAAAATATACAAGAAATAATACATGTTTTTAAACTAAAACGAAACTCTGAGTAAAAAAGATAATTAAAAAAACTGAGAACATTTTTTTTTAATAAAAAAAATTACAGATCCCAATAAGATTTTTTAATGCTTTGTTAAAAAAGTTATTTTAATATTAATTTTCCCTAATCCTGTTTCGCTGATGAGTTACTGTTTGCCCTGCTTTTGAAAACAGCCGTTCTGATGGAACGAAACAATAACAGACAAAAACTTCGGTGCAATTGTGGCTAGAATGGGATTAACATTTGTATGTATGTATGTTTAAAATTTTTGTCCTTTTTTTAAAAAGACTTCTTGAATCTTATATTACATTTAATTATTATTTATTTATAAATAAATGGGCAAGACGTTTATGTCTTTACCAAACTTTACATAACAAAGAAAGACACATCATAAAAATTTTTAGTACATCCTTGAGATTATTTGTTTTTAAAACATTGTTACTTTTTTACCTTTGCAAAAAATATCGATGTTGGAAGGCAACATCGATGTTATCATCGATGTTTTCGATACCCGACCATCGATGGCAAAACATCGATCATCGATCAACCAACCGTCGATGTTTTTAGACCATCGATGAACATCGCGCATCCCTAAAAAGGGGTGGTTCCAAGGGTAGCATCGCGCCAATTTTTTTTCCAGCTGTTTTATGACTCTTATACGATCGTTCAAAAATTTCAAACCGGTGCGAGAGTAGAATCTATTCATTTTGAACTTTTTTCGGCTCTCGGACGTACTTGAGGGTTAAAAAGGGGTGGTTCCAAGGGTAGCACCGCGCCAAAAATGTTTTTCTAGCTTTTTTATGACTCTAGGACGATCGTTCAAAAATTTCAAACCGGTGTGAGAGTTGAATCAATTTATTTTGAACTTTTTTCGGCCTTTGGACGTACTTGATGGTTAAAAAGGGGTGGTTCCAAGGGTACCATCGCGCTAAATTTTTTTCAGCTTTTTTATAACTCTAATACGATCGTTCAAAAATTTTAGACCGGCGTGAGAGTTGGATCAATTTATTTTGAACTTTTTTCGGCCCTCGGACGTACTTGAGGGTTAAAAAGGGGTGGTTCCAAGGATAGCACCGCGCCAATTTTTTTTCCAGCTTTTTTATGACTTTAAGATGATCGTCCAGCTTTTTTATGACTCTAGGACGATCGTTCAAAAATTTCAAACCGGTGTGAGAGTTGAATCAATTTATTTTGAACTTTTTTCGGCCTTTGGACGTACTTGATGGTTAAAAAGGGGTGGTTCCAAAGGTACCATCGCGCTAAAATTTTTTTTCAGCTTTTTTATAACTCTAATACGATCGTTCAAAAATTTTAGACCGGCGTGAGAGTTGGATCAATTTATTTTGAACTTTTTTCGGCCTTTGGACGTACTTGATGGTTAAAAAGGGGTGGTTCCAAGGGTACCATCGCGCTAAAATTTTTTTTCAGCTTTTTTATAACTCTAATACGATCGTTCAAAAATTTTAGACCGGCGTGAGAGTTGGATCAATTTATTTTGAACTTTTTTCGGCCCTCGGACGTACTTGAGGGTTAAAAAGGGGTGGTTCCAAGGATAGCACCGCGCCAATTTTTTCCAGCTTTTATTAAATGACTCCTTTAATGACTAGACGATCGTTCAAAATTTCAAACCGGCTGAGGTTGATCAATTTATTTTGAACTTTTTTCGGCCCTCGGTCGTACTTGAGGGTTAAAAAGGGGTGGTTCCAAGGATAGCACCGCGCCAATTTTTTTCCAGTTTTTTTATGACTTTAAGATGATCGTCCAGCTTTTTTATGACTCTAGGACGATCGTTCAAAAATTTCAGATCGGTGCGAGAGTTGTATAAATTTATTTTGAACTTTTTTTGGCCCTCGGACGTACTTGAGGGTTAAAAAGGGGTGGTTCCAAGGGTAGCACCGCGCCAAATTTTTTCCAGCTTTTTTACGATACTAGAGTAGTGTTTTAACGCCTCGGAAAAAACTTTTTTTTTTCAAAAAAAAAGGTTTTTTTCCAGTTTTTTTTTCTAAGGATCAGAAAAAACCCAAGATATGGAAAAAATCCTGTTCCAAGTATATTTTAATCTTTATTAACAAAATTTTTACAAAAGTAAACAAAACATTATTAAACACTGTAAAATAAGTAAAGCATCACATAAACAACAATCCAAAAATTTAAAAACGAAGTCTTAATGATTAAAAACATATTGAAACACATAAACACACCAAACTTTTCGTTATCACCCTCAGAACTCTCAGTATTAAAACTTTATTCGTCGAAATATATTGTCGCATCACATTGGCAGGTTGGCAATATTACAAAAAATAATATTAAAAATATTCACCAAAAATCACCTAAAAGGTTTATTAATGTAACTAAGTGCAATAAAAAAACTTTTCCTAATTGATCGGTTTTTTTGGGAAAAAACGGTTTTTTGTCTGGTTTTTTTTTCCAGGTTTGAAAAAACAAAACGGTTTTTTTAAAACACTATTTTTTTGATTTAAATGAAACTACAGTTAAAGCATTGATCGATGTTATCCGGTCAAAATAAACATTCACCCTTGCATAAATTTCTAAGAAGCTAAAAATTTACATGAATGTTATTATAATGAAATTGTGAAAACTCCCATGTGTGCAAAAAATTTTATACAAGGTCAAAGTTTGCGAAAATGAGTTTAGACAAAAATTGTAATTTTATCATTAACAGTGATATACCTCTCTTTGGTTTCAATTAACAAATGAGGATAAAATTATCAAATTTTTAGGTCGAAACTAAATGTTGTTGTCATGTTTGTGTACAAAAATTGTCCCTACAATTTTTTTTCCCTAAAAAATACATTTTCTGGGAAAAAGCGATTCTAAAATTTACTAACGTTTATTCCTCATACTACGCACACGTTTCCAGGCAACCTACGAGGTAGTATACTTGACGCGTTTTTTTAACGCAGTTTCCCCAGTAGACGTAGTCCACGGTCTATTTTATTAAATCCTAGTAGAATAAAAGGTCTTCTCAGTCAATATCCATGATACCTATTATGTAAAGCGTAATATTACGGTCTAATGTATTTACATTTATATCAGCATTGTCTGCAATATATTGAATAATCGTGCCACTTTCTGGTGGTAAAATATGAGGTGGACGATAAAAAACTGTTGCTGCCTCGTACATCATAGTTTTATTATAAGATGCACACATACCAAAGTAAGAAAAAAATTTTATGAGACGTTTTGAAGCAAATGGTCGATGACAAAAAATTATAGATCCAATTACAATTGGATCTCGGTCTCTTAAATCCAAGCTACAGCTTATGCTATAACTAATGTTTGAACATACTAATTTTGAATGTTCTAAATTGAACCGATTATTTTTTAAAATTATTTGTTTCAAAAAACAAGTCAGTGACTTTGGAATATAACTATTTATATCTTAAACATACGACTTGGTGGGGAGAAATGAGAATTTTCAATGATTACTTATTGCGGATCTTCCCGAATGATTGCTGCGACAGCTTCCAGGATCTTAAATGGCTCTTCTTTGCATTAGATTTTTTTTCACTCCAAGATTGATAACTTTATTACCATAAAGAAATTTTAATCGAAGTTTGATAGTTCTGTTATTTATATTCGAATTTTTCCAAACATTTTTTAATTCTTTAAATGAAAACTGGCAGTTATCTCTATTTTTAATATAAAGAAATTTTGTCGTAGAATTTGTGGAGTTACTACACTTTCATTTAAAGAAAACCGGGACAATTACATATGTATGTTTTATTGACATGACATCATACTATTTAAAATCAATTTTGTAGTGAAAAAAATCTAATGGCAAAGAGGACCGATTTAAGATCCTGAAAACTGCGGCTGCAATCATACGGGAAGATATTTAATCGTAAGTCATCGATAATTCCCATTACCCCCACCAAGTCGTATGTTTGTAAAAAAATAATTTAAATGTACCACATTTAAATTATTTTTTTAAGTATTCTTTTAAATCTTACAGAAAAATACACGATATGGCTATTTTGCATTTTTCTTTAATATAAAAAACTACAAATCTATCGTGTTATAATCATTAAAAATTCAGCTGGAACAATCTATATATCATTCACTGCCAATTGTATTTTAGAAATTGTCAACCCAAAACACATTTAAATTTGTTAAATTGGAATTGGTAGTGGACGGTTCACAATTAGAAAATTTATAGTATGTTTTTTCTCCTGCCCACCGACGAGCTGTAGAGTATATTTTGTCTTTTATAGATATTTAAATGGCTTCTGCTTCGAAGCCAGTACAATTCCTCCATCCCTTAACAGTCCAACTGGAAAAGTCCCAAACTTCCTGTTAGTTCCTTTATTCCTGGAGTGTTAAGACAGTGAAACCAGCTGCCTGCAGAGGTTTTTCCTTTCACTCCAAACCTCTTAATCTTTAAGTCCTGTGATAATAAACTACTTCTTACTTTACTTAAGACACCCACGGTTCGTTAGTACTTAAGCTTTAAATCTTCGTGGACTGTCCAAGATAATAAAACTAATGATAGGTACAATTTAAAAACAAAACATATAGGCATCGGTCTTGGCTTTAAATTTTAAAAAAGAAATTACTCCTTTGAAACTCGGCCTAACCTAAAACTTTTTTATCTTCGAAAATTCTAAAAATTGGTAAATTTTTGATGTGGCATGCCTCAAATATGTTTTGGCCGTGGGTCAGGACAAAAGACCCACGCCCATGATTTTTGTGGGTCAGTATAACCATAACATTTTACTATTATTTGTCTGTGCAAAAATCAGCCGTTATTTTTAAATTATATAAGCTATTTTTAAATTACATAAAATCCTGATTTTGACATGTTGAGAATGTAGGTCTCGCTAAATGCCCCTATATTTTTATAGTTTAATAGACAGGGTGCTATTTCATTAGTGTCCGATATATCTGAGAGTGATTATTTCAAGTATTTTTCAGGTAAAAAGTTTCCATAAACATGTGGTCCAAAATGCTTCGTTTTCGAGATACAGATTGTCAAAGTTCTATTTTTATTTTTATTTTTTTTTGCATAATTTCCTAAATAATGCCGATCTAAACAAAAATTGGTGCCTGGGGGTTTTTTGACATGAGAAATTTGAATTTGTTCTTAATTTAGCTCTTTCTTGTAGGAGGCGCTATCTACATGTATATTCTCACTTTCAAAGGCTCATGACTTTTGTACAACCTTGTATTTAAATTATAAGTAAAAGAAATAAATTGATTAGTCATTTTTACGCGAAAAAAAGTACTCTTATTAGATGTCGCTAGGAGCAACCGTTTTCCATATATTTTGGTTTAACATAATCGATGCATATGCTAAGTAATGAATATGCTAAAGACCGCCGTTTTATCAAGTAGGCTAGTCAATGCGTTTTGTTTGTGTTGTCATGTAAAAATTTCAACATAATACAATTTTGACGTACAGTTGAGTAGTAGGTAATCAATTTTAGTAAGTTTTTTTAATGGTAAATTTTACCAATGCTAAGTATGCTGACATGCATTTTACATACGGACTTGCTTATGGAAATGCTTATGAAGCTAGACGTTTGTATCAGGAGCGTTATCCGAATCGCATAGTTCTAACTTCAAAAACTTTTTCAAGAATCCACGGTCGGTTAAGAGAAACAGAAACATTTAAGAAAGCTAGTCACCGGTCGGGTGCAGTTCAAACGGTAAGAACCCCAGATATCGAAGATGCAGTCCTTAATATGATAGAAAGAACAGCCGGAAACGAGCACCAGGAAAGTAGCGTTTACGTTAAATATTTTTCATTTTTTGGTATGGAAAATTTTAGTGGACAATTTGTTATAGCCCTACCCTGTACAAAGAATTCAGGCACTTCTACCTCGTGACTTTCCCTTACGTATAAACTTCTGTCGTTGATTTGTCCAATGTCTTATTCAAAACCCTTTGTTTGAAAATCTTAACCTATTTACCGAGGAAGCAAATTTCTCACGTAACGCTATACGTAATTTTCATAACAATCATATGTGGTCAAGTGAAAACCCACATGCAATACCGGAATCACATTTCCAAGAACAGTTTTCTGTTAACGTGTGGGCAGTAATCCTGGGAGATAATTTGATAGGTCCATTTTTTCTTCCGCGAATATTAAAGGCTGAGATATATCGTCATTGCCTTGAAAAAGATTCGCTTATTTTACTGGAAAATGTGCCCCTTAGACTACGGAATGAGATGTGGTTTATCCATGACGGTACCCCGGCACATTTTAGCATCCAAGCGCGAGAGTTTTTGAATTAAAATTTCAATAATCGTTGGATAGGTAGGGGAGGGCCTTAACCATGGTCTCCTAGGTCGCCAGACCTTAATAGTTTGGGTTATTTCCTTTGGGGACATCTAAAAACCTTAGTTTATCTAACACCTATTTAAAATGAAAAAGAACTGAGGAATCGAAAAATACACTCTTGTAGAAAGATTAAAAATACTCCGGGAATTTTCCAAAGGGTACGCGAATCAATGAGAAGAAGATTGGATGCGTGCCTACAGGCAGGAGGTGGGCATTTCCAACATTTATTGTGATTTTGATCTGCTTTTTCACCCCTTTTTTATTTTGTGTTCGTCTGTTCAACTTTTTAAAAAATATTTTATGTTGATTAAAAAAAAGATATTTTACAAAATTGTTTAATTTTTTTAAAAACCACATGCATCGATTATTTCAAACCAAAATATTTCGAAAACGGTTGCTCCTAGCGACATCTAATAAGAATACCTTTTGTTTGCGTAAAGTAACCAAGGAATTCATTTCTATTACCAAAAATATAAATACAAGGTTGTACAAAAAGTCACGAGCCTTTAAAAATGAGAATATACATGTAGATAGCGCCCCCTACAAGTAAGAGCTAAATTAAGAACAAATTCAAATTTCTTATATCAAAAAACCCCCAGGTACCAATTTTCGTTCAGAAATCGGCATTATTTAGGAATTTATGTAAAAAACAAAATTAAAAATAAAACTTTGACATCCTCTATCTTGAAAACAAAGCGTCTTAGACCACACGTTCATAGGAATTTTTTACCTTTAAATTACCTTTAAATACATTTCCTGAAATATCGGACACCTATTAAATAACACCATATATTGTTCGATGTTTGCATTATAAAATTTTACAAGTTAAAAAACAAAGGGTTATTTATTAAATTACCTCTAGATCGAGGAAAGTGTCATGTTTGACGCATGCCACATCAAAAATGCCACAATTCTCAGAATTTTCGAAGATAGGTTACGCCAAAATTAATCCACTTTTGAAGTTTTAGAGAAGTATTTTTTAATTCAAAATTTAAAGTAGGTTCTAGAGACACCTTGAAAATTTGTATAATTATCCTTGAAGGACCCCTAAACACAAAAGCAAAGGTCTGGCTAAAGGGTAGCGGCCCCTACCAATCCTTTTTTTTTAATTCCAGTGTTGGTAGGGAACCGTCACCTTTAGCCAGACCTTGGCTTTTATATTAAGAGGTCCCTTAAGGACAACTACACAAATTTTCAAAGTGGCTCAAGAACATACTTAAAATTGTTTGCCATCTCTTTTACCATAATGTAGAGCTGGTTTAAATAACATTAAAAAAATATTCTTGCAAAAATTACACACATTAAAAATTTATATTAACCCGTTTTATTATTTCTGGTATATTATAAGGATAATTAATTACCTATTAAGGGCAAAATGCTTCCAAAATCTGATGAAACGACAATATAATTAAGTTCCTGCAATATTGCATACCTGCAGAAATTATTAAATACAAGCACTAATTTCAAATAGAAATTTAGCGCATGTAGTATCCCGCCGGGAATATATCACTACATGTTATTACATTCTATACACATGCATTGACAGTGCATAATTGCTTAATTTAATCCTGAATATCGAACTTATTTTCTGTTTTCCCATTTGGGCCAATCAAGTAAAGCAGTTTGTCCCACTTCTCACATTAACACCTTTGCTTATTAATTAATTAAATCGATTTCGACTCGAAGTTCACACCTAATTAATTGTAAGTTACAGCCTTGGGTGAGCAGACAAATAAATTTTTAAATTATAAGCTATAAATAAATTTAGAATAATTTTATTGTTTAAAGAGATTCCAAACTTAAAAATGAGAGTAAAACACTTTTATATTTATAAATAAATATAAAAAAACTATTGTGTATACATTCTTAACTTGTGGACCGGGGTCTGGATGGAGTTGAGAGTGAAAATATGAGGACCGCATTCTGTAAATTGTTTTGAACTCGGAAAAGCTTGCAGAATATAATTCTGGATGTTGCCACGAGCTTTGTTGGTCCATTTATTTTTTAGATCACACTCCTTTAGATATCAAGTAAGGCTAAATAAATGCTTTGGAAACGATTTACCCGCTTTCTATAGTTTGTTCGAATGTACAAACAACTAGACATCAAAACCTTAAATCTGCAGCTCTTTTCCTAGATATCAAAAAGGTATTCGACAGTGTTTGGCATGAGGGCCTGATCTACAAACTGCACAAACTTGAGGTACCAAAATATCTTATTTCATTAATTAAAGAGTTTCTAAATTGTAGATCATTAAGGATAAAAATAAACAATAGTCTGTCTGAAATCTTCTCTCCCAAACAAGGTGTGCCTCGGGGTTCTCCACAGTCGCCAATCCTATATAATATCTATTGCTACGATATGGTACTTAGTAACAACTACAATAACAACGCCTACCTACTACAATTTGCAGACGATACAGCTATAATTGCGCATGGTTTAACTACTGGAAAAGCTGCAGATGTGCTGCAAGCTTCTGTTCTTACGATGGAAGAATGCTTCAGAAAGTGGAGACTAACAGTGAATCCCACAAAATCACAACTTCTTCTTTTTAACCATAAAGTAAGAAATAATTCCCCCCAAATTACACTCTGCAATCAACCAGTAAGACCCGACATCACTGCCAAATACTTGGGTATCCGCCTGGATTCAAAGTTAAATTTCAAAAGCCATACCTCCAATATTAAAACCAGGATTAGAGCTCGTTCAAAATATTTTAGAGCATTGACATACAAAAATGAATGAATCCGCACAAAAACCGCAGCAAAAATCTATAAATCAATCTGCAGACCAGTACTAGAATATGCTTATGTATTGTATTGTAATGCCAGACCTTCAGTCTTGAATAATATTAGTGTAGCTGAAAGATCTGTTTTAAAAACTATAACTAAAATCCGTCACCCTGAAAATTTACTCCATAATTCTAGCAACCAGCTCCTTTATCAAAAAACAGCAATACAGCCAATTGGCCAAAGGTTAATAGCTCTGACACAAAAGTTCGCCTTCAAACCCAAAAACAGAGAGTTAATAGGAACTATGTGTTTAACCAGGAGCAACAGAGACTCCAGATTCAAATTTCCAGAAAGAACAATAGTTGAAGTACTAATGGACTACAAAATTAAATGCTTAATATTCCTTTTTAATGTTTATGTTTATATATCCGCAACCCTAGATTAAGTCAAATTGTAAATATCTATATATGTGTATTTTTTTCCTGCTTATATTATGTATTACTTTTATTTTCATTATTGATAAGGATTATTATAAAAATGTATCGTAAATATTCTATGGCTGAAGGACTTTGGTCGAAGGCCGTTTGGGAAACCAATAAACAAAACAACTATTTTAATGATTGTTTTAATGACAATATCCAATTGTTTCTTATGATTAAAAATACTTGTCAATTGTAACAAAAAACAAAATAATTAAAATAAAAACAAGAACTGTTAATTAAAAAAAAACTATTTAGTACCATAAAGCAAATGTTAATATAAGTTTTAAAATATATATATATATATATATATATATATATATATATATATATATATATATATATATATATATATATATATATATATATATATAATATAAATTATTGTCAAAATTTCTTGTTTTGATTTACCTTTCCGAAATCTGGTGCAACATTGTTTTATCGACCATCAAGTTCGCAAATTTTACCGATTTTCGAAAAAGTACGTGTTTTGGAAGCGAGCAATCGATTTTTTTTAAAGAGCACAAATATTTTTATTTTTTAATTCTCTATCCGACTGCATACTAAGTTTGTCGAAAATCAAATATATATATATATATATATATATATATATATATATATATATATATATATATATATATATATATATATATATATATATATATATATATATATATATTAATCGCTGACTTCGTTAAAAAAAATTCTCTGATTTTTCTGAAAATTTGGGGTAAGGGGTTTTTGACTTTCCCGATTTGATCCCGCCTATGCAAATTGGAAAATTCCGAGAAATAAATTAACAACTTTTTATGAGCCACATGGTATTCTAAATTGTCACGTACATATACGTAAAACTTCAAGGCGTACAATAAAGGTCCTATGAATTTTTAAGCTATCTGCATTTCAAATGATAGTTTCCGAATGGCAGCTGTCAAATTTTGACATTTCGACCAAATCGTCAAGAGGCAAAAAGTTTTTATTTTTTAATTTTACGTACCAATATGGACTGTTTTTTTAGGTATTTTTTAATTTTTTTTTGCTTTCTCCCGTGCAGAGCGGAGTGAGGGGTAAGGAAAAGGAAAAGAGATCAGCACAGCCACTGGCACCGGTTTTTCGTTTGTTTGGTGTCTCAGGTAAAAGAATGTGAGCATAGTTGCCGATCCTTACATTTTGTATACTTAACTTCCTTTGGCGCCTGCACTATTGGCAATAACCAGAAATAGTCATTTTTTATGCTGGATTTAGTGCTCAACCGTCTAGTGCTTCGTTGACGGCAAACGGTCTCACATGAAATAGAATTCGTCTTTAAAAATAGAGAATAATAGAAACCTAATATTAAATGAAAGTTTTAAATTATATATTTATATGCAAATTTACTTTTTTGGTAAAAAAGTGTATTTAATAGAATACAATCGTTATTTTAGAAAGCTAGAACTTTGGAGCTCCTTATAAAAGAATATGAAAAAACTGTTGGACCAAATACGACCCTTAAATTATTTATTTAAAATTATTATTTTCTTCTTAGTTTCAAAGATTTGTTATTGACTATAAGTTAACTTTCGTAATATAAAAAGAAAATAATTTACCCTTGTTACTGCAAAATTTAAAAAAATGTAATTTTTCAAAAAGTATTTTTATCCCTTTTTTCACTGTGAAATGAAGGTCTGCGAATTTAAAATTCACAATGCAAACTTTGTGTTAATAAACAAAAGTATTTATAAAATACTTACATTGTTTAAATGTCGCGTGCCTTACCTAAGCCAGCGAACTAGGTTTGTCGCTATTATGCTCCTTTGGAAAAGCTACATTTGGAACATTGGTTTACATCCGCGCATCGTCCATATCAGTTAGTTTAATTAGAGCACCCAATTACACATAATATTGCTGTTCTCTATTGTTATTTGCGACGGACACTTCGGACAAAAACCTGGTAAGAATTAATCACGTAAATGTGTTATCAATCGATCGCAATTGACAATTCCGAATACGCTAAATACGGACAAACTATTAATGCTAAAATTTTAAAATAATTCTGGCGTAAGGCCGAGGCTACATCATGGTAAAAATTTAAGTTGCTAAAGGAAATACTTTAGCAGATAGAAATTTTTGAATTTTATTTTTTAGGTATCAAATTTAACCATAAATTATCGCTTTATTTATTAAAAAAAAAATGAAAAAAATTTTAAATTAGATTATTTAAATTGTCTTTTAAAAGCTTTTCTACGATTTTTTTCTAGGACATGAAGAAAAAGGTGGAAAAGACATGCAGTAGACTGCATACGAAAAAAAGGCTAATGTTTTTATAGCGCCCTGTAAATATCCAGTGCTCTTCCAGATTGTCTTTTCTTAGCAAGATTTTGTATTAAAATGGAAAACCGTTTTGTGTTAAATTGTAAAATTATTCCTTAATCGGAAAATTTGGATTTTTTTAGGACCCTATTTACAATTTTGCATTGTGAATTTTAAATTCGTAGACCTTCATTTCACAGTGAAAAAAGCGATAAAAATACTTTTTGAAAAATTACTAAACTTCGTTTTTTTTAAATTTTGCAGTAACAAGGGTAAATTATTTTCTTTATATATCACGAAAGTTAACTTATAGTCAATAACAAATCTTTGAAACTAAGAAGAAAATAATTATTTTAAATAAATAATTTAAGGGTCGTATTTGGTCTAACAGTTTTTTTATATTCTATTATAAGGAGCTCCAAAGTTTTAGCTTTCTAAAATAACGATTGTATTCTATTAAATACACTTTTTTTACAAAAAAAGTAAATTTGCATATAAATATATAATTTAAAACTTTTATTTAATTTTAGGAATAATGAAGATATTTTTGCGAAATCTGACAAAAAAATACAAATATAAAGGATTTGCTTTTAAAAGTCAGATTTTTTCCTGGGGGCTCTCAAAAAATAAAGATTTTTTGCAAATTTCAAAATGATTTGGGATATACTTGTTATGGGTCTGTCTTACTTTTTAGATACAAAATTTTTAAAATCCTTAAGTCGTCACTGGTAGACTACTATACTTGATTTATTACACTATTAAATAAATATAGCTAAAATAATCTAAGAGCTGGCGGTGACTGACTTGACTTGACTAACCTGCGGGGTACTGTGTATGATTAATTTAATCCTATTTAAATAAGAATATCAACCTCTGGTACTCTTGATGCGGTTGTAAAACCGTTTTATAAGCCTTGAATGTTTCGATTTCTTTGAAAAAGGTACATTATTTTTTATTACGGAAAAAATATAAATAATTCTGGCTTAATGCGGAGTGTTTGTAATATATCGTGGTAAATATTCATGTTGCTAGAGTAAATACTTTCGAAGATATGATTTTTTTAAAAATTTTACACTACAAGTGTAAGCTACTAAATTTCAGGAAAAAAAATTGTACAATTTATAAGACCATTTTAAAAGCTTTCTTATGATTTTTTTGGACACTTAGAAATAGGTGAAAAAACACGTTTTAGAAAGCTGCAGCAATCTACAAGGCAAGTCTGCGAGTTGGACTGATACTGTCATTTGCGTACACACGTTCCGTGAAGACTGAGAGACATGACTGCATTTTAAAGAACGAACCGCAGCAATTATTAAAATTAAAACATGTCATTAAGTATTAGAGATTTATGTTTAATAAGCACCGCAATTACATGTATGATTAGTAAGAAAAGTGGCAGAAAAAAGTGCTGTAAGAAAAGAATGTGGGTAAAAACATGGTTACGTAAGAGGGAGAGAAATATACACACGTAAATTTATTAAAAGAGCTACAATTAGAACCAGATGACTACAGAAATTACATGCGAATGCCTGAAGAAGTGTATGTGGGACTATTACATTTGGTTTCACCACACATCCAAAAAGAAGATACTGTAATGCGACCAAGTTTACAGGATTTAAAGTACAGTACCGTCATATCTCCCCAAGCTCTAGAAAAAATTAGAGATCGAACGCGGTTAGAACAACACCGATACGTCACGGTCTCATATGGCAAACTGATATGAGACCCTGACGTATCGGTGTTGTTCTAACAGCGTTCGATCTCTACACCAGAAACTTGTAAAGCAATATGCACAGAGTGCTTTGGAAGAAGTTTGCAAAAGTGAATTGAACGACAATCTATCATGTATTTATTTTTTACTTTTTGAATTTATTGTAGTTTCCAACAACAGAGAATGAATGGGAAAAAATAGCTAACGGTTTTGAAAAGAAATGAAATTTTCCGAATTGTCTGGGTGCCATCGACGGCAAGCATATTAGTATTGTTCGACCACCAAATAGCGGCTCATATTATTACAACTATAAGGGATTTTTAAGCATTGTTTTAATGGCAATTTCTAAGGCCAATTACAAGTTTATATTAATTGATGTTGGAACAAATGGTCGTGTTTCAGACGTTGGTGTGTTGCAAAATACCGATTTTTGCCGCAAACTAATAAATAAGTTCTTAAATATACCAGATTGTAAAAAAGTTGGCCCTAAAAATATAAAATTACCATTCGTGTTTGTTGGTGATAAAGCCTTTGCATTAAGAGAAACTATGATGAAACCGTATAATGTTAAAGAACTTGACTACTCTAATAAACTTTTTAAATACCGCCTGTCGCGGGCTAGAAACGTAATAGAAATTGTTTTTGGTAATTAAGCAGCTCGTTTCCGGCTACTCCATACACAAATAAAAATGGATGTAAAAACCGTAGAGTTGGCAGTGTTAGCTTGTTGTATATTGCACAACTATTTACGTCATAAGTGTGGTGAGTCCTATATTATATCATCGTCAGATATACAAGCAAATCAAAATAATACTGATGAAATTAATTGTACAGGAAATTTGACAAATTTACCACGAGGACTTAATCGCCGTGCAAACCAACAAGCAAAAGAAGTCAGGGAGTCATTTTTAAAATATTTCAATGAAGAAGGTAAAGTGCCCTGGCAGGATAATCGCATAAGTAATGATGATTCTCATTGTAGGGTCTACATGATTTAATTTTTCTGCAACGTTTTTTGCAAAAACGTCATGCTGGTCTTCTTTTGCAGAATTAAGTATTTCTGACACAAGTTCCAACAAAGATTCAGTGCTTGTTTTTATTTTTTTTTTGTTACCTGTTCGTTTCTTTGAGGATGGGGTAGATGGAGTCGGGGGTATTTCTGGACTTTGCACATTACTAATGCTGTCTGCACTACCTATTTCAGCACTGATTGCGGTTTCGTCTTCTTGACTCCCATCCAATCTTTTATTGTGACCCAAACATTGTAAAAATAAAATTTTCTCGTTGGATAAAGTATACTCTTATTGTTGTAGGTAATATATTAAGTAATTAGAAAATTACCTCAGAAAAGTGTTCCAAAAAGTCTGGATTACTCGTACCCACACTGGATCAAGGTATTTCGTGGTCTTTTAAAAATAATAATAAATCATAATTCCACAGTTGCGATCGATAAATTTCTTCTGTGCCAGCTCCGAATTTTATAGAATTTATTGTTTTTTTAAATTCTTTCCGAAAGCAACTTCCTAACGAATTTATCTTTTTTTTACATTTTCCACCACGGCATCTGCATTAAGTTCTTTTAATTTCTCCAGCAAAACTTTATACGCAGTATCCTTTTTATTTTTGTCCATGTACTCCTTGGCTTTCACTTTCCACAAACATGTTTTTTGCCTGTATAATTCTATAAATTCTGTTAAAATTATTTTTTCTCTTGTAGTACTCTTTTTTATTAAAAAAAATTACTTAAAACACCAACAATATTGCTCAGTGGTTACTACAATAACTGATTAAAAATGAATGCTTGGCACGCAGAAGTGTACCCACGTTATGACCTGCCTGCGAGCCCCATCGAAAAATCAGGAATCGCCAGATCGCTTCACACCGCGCCATCGGTTCAGCATACACATGATCGCACTTACTCGCGAGCTTCCTTGCTTTCAGGTAAGCTCGGCATGTCTGACCGTGTGTACGCCCATTATCCAATATAATATTTTACTTTATGTTTGTGTAGAAAGTGGGTCTTTTTTATAAATCTAATATGTTTGAATAAACACTATATATAAATAGATTTAAATAAATAAATCCTCTACTGCTTTAGTACATACTAAAACGTAAATCTTAATTAAACTGCAACTTAAGAGCACATAAAGCAAAAACAATCTTAAAGCAATTTAGATTGTGCAAAATACGGCATCATCCAGCTTGAGATGCCAGAAGACAGAAACTAAAACAATGGCTTAAAATTATCCACTAAGTAAATTTTCTCATGTTTACCGACAAGAAATGGAGCTTAAATTTTGTGATAGAGAAACAATGGTTGTGCAAATCAGCACTAAATGATTATTTGGTTTTCCGGGGCATTTAGTTTATAGAACATTGTAACAGAACAATTTCTGTTCTTATTTTTATTTAACAGTAAAAGAGATTGCTTAATGTTACAACTTTAACGGCCGAGTGATGATCGCCTTGTTAAATTTACCAAATGGACTTAGCAGTTTAGAATGTTTAACAAAACGTCATTGTCATTGTTATTCAATGATTTTAGTAGGCAACCTGTTAAAATCTGACATTTTGTTAAACATTCTAAACCGTTGTTAACTTTTAACAATTTGCTAAGTTGACAACGGTTTAGAATGTTTAACAAAATGTCGGGTTTAGACAGGTTGCCTACTAAAATCATTGAATAACACTGACAATGATGTTTTGTTAAACATTCTAAACTGCTAAGTCCATTGCTAATTTAACAACGCGTTCATCACTCGGTCGTAAGTGTCTTATAACTACTATATTTAGAATACTGTGAAAAGTCTTTTAAACAACCGATAGTAGGGCCCAATGATAAGCAACCAAGGAAGTTTAAAGGTATATGGAAGGCCAATGCTTTAGAACAAAATTGTCTCGGCGTGCAGGGCATCGGAAATAGGGGAGTTTGCGCAATAAATAATAGGTCAGGTCCGGACTTTCATAATTTTTTGTTACTATCTATAAAGTTGACATCATCAAATGTCAAATTCGAAGTACCTATACATTTACTGTTTTTTTTTGCACCAAATTGTTGGTTATTAGACTATACTATTATAGAATATTTAAAATTATTGTATAATATTAAATTTTATATCATCTAATTAAATATGGAAAATATAGATGGCGCCACTTTACAGCCTTCTATTTAAATGGTCGATATTTTTGGGAGTTTTGTATTTTTACCAAAAATCTTACTAAATAAAAAAACACGATTTTTTAAAATAAATTTCAAACATTGTATGATAGTTTCATGTACCAATTTTGTCATAAAAGAAGGGCAAGATGAAGTAAATGAGTTTAATCTTATTTTAATATTTAAGGATTGATATCTAAAAAATAAAACGTCAAAAAAAATTACTTTAGATTTGTAACCGGTTTTTTTTCCTGTATGCAAAAAATCATCGAAATCGGCAAAGGTCAAGAAAAATAAAAACTTGCGATAATTTGAACTGGTTATTTGTGTTTTAGGGTCATACAATATTTTATAAATTTAAAATTTGTATAAAAGCACAATAAACTAGTGTCACCTCATGCAGGTAAGATAAACAAATTTAATAAGAAGTATAAAATTTTTTACATAAGAGATTAAGAAAATTTATTTTTAAACAAATACAGAAATAGCAAAAAGGAACTTTAACATAAAATTGTACTTTCTTTTATTTATTTAGAGGGACCTGTATATATTTAAGTTAGCCTGGTCTGCTCAGTAATTGATAATTTTGATTCTTTTAAAGAATGTATTAAATTATTTAATGAAATAAGAGTACCTAAATGTAAACCTTATTTATTTTTAATGATTCATAGCAATACACAAACATTGTGGTATTTATCTAAAAGATAGTAAAGATTGCTTTACTTTTCTCACTGCTATTTCCTATGAAATTTTCATTTCCTATTATTCATATTCGGTTACCTAACGTTGTGTCTTATGAGAAGCACCTAATTTTAATATAAGAAATACTTACCTCAATTAAAAAAATGCCGGATATGTTACCATTGGATTTGCAAGACAAAACCATACAATCTCTAGGCATTTTGTTACGATATTATAAGTAACAAACAATTAACACAAAATTATAGTCACAATTTAATAAACACTTATCACTAAAATAAGAAAGTTTTTATTAATCCAAAAAACTTCTGTAAGTACAAAATATAATTACACAAAGCAAAACAATTTAAATTAATACGGCGCAAACCACACGACGACGACGGTTGATGGTACAGCGCGGATATATATCATACGCGCCGCGCCGTGCACCAGAAAACGGTACTCCGGCTCCCATAAAAGTATAAACTACACACTGATTTATCAGTGTGTAAGTAGGCAACACATTAAAATATTTTGTAGAATTTTGTTATTGCGCAGAATCATCGGGGCCCACTCTGACAGTTATTTTCATAGTGGGCTGGACATTTTTTGATCGAATAGGTCATAGCATTGGGCTTCCATATACCTTCAAACTTCCTTGTAAGCAACATACAAGGCAGCCTTAAGGAGGCATATGCATGTCATAAAACTCTTTTAAATTAAGGAGGTTTGTTACAACATTTAATTTTTTTATTATTAATTACGATGTTTTGAAGCAAATTAACAATACTAGTACAGTTTACAAAGCCAAATAAAAGCTGTTTTGGTAAATAAAATTTAACAGCAAACGGCTTCAAACAATACGGTAAACAAGCGATCTCGCTTTTGGAGGAAAGTAGCATCCGTAGCAGAGCTGGGACGGATCCTTTAAAAAAGAAATAGATTTACGGATCCGAATCCTCGTAAAGGAATCGAATCACCAATACGAATCACGATTTCTTTTCTAAAGAAAAAGGAATTGAATCCAGGGAATCGATTCCTATTTATCGGATCACGAATCCGGATCATCTTTACTTTTAATGCTTACAAATGGTAACTACGCTACGAATGATACTACATAATCCAGATGATAAATTAAGTTTCAAAGATTTTAGCACGGAGCCCGAGCCGCGAAATTAGTTTTTGGTAAATAATCTTTAAATTTAAATATGTTATTTCTGAGATCAACATGAGACCACCCTTAAATGGAATTTTTTTCCAACTGTATTCTAAAACTTGCTTTGTTAGATCTTCGTAAGGTTTTAAAATGTAGTTCTTGAAATAACCTCAATCAATTTATAAACGGGACATCTTATTGTAATTTTACAGGAAGTTTGACAAGTACCGTTTAATAATTTCCCTGCTTGCGCAAAATAAAAATGTAATAAAATTTTATATTCATTTTTGTAAAACACCCTAAATAGAAAAAATAAAATGTCCCATTTAAAAGTCCCTTAGGAAAACTGACACATTCTTAATACATCTTATACATTGTTCGCTTTTAAAGCGTCCTATTTTAATACGTTTCAATAAAATAGTTATTTATGATATAAGTGTTAAAAGTACAATTTTAAGGCACGTATGTGAAAGTTTAAACATGAGTTTCTTAAAACGTACTTTTAACACAAATATTATACAATATCTGTTCTACAAACGCATTAATGTAGTTAAAAATTAAATTATTCAAAAATTGGAAGATATAGTTTTACATAGCATCGTATATCAAAATTATTGCGGTTGGCATTTATTAATGAATTCTAATAACCGTTGTTAATGCTGGTAGGTTTCGGCATGTTTACTTCAAATTTGATACATTGTGTCAGTTTTACCTCGTCTTAGTTTTTACTTAAAATCAACTTGAAATGAAAGAAGATGGAAGAGAAAGTATTGTTTGTTTTTCAAGTTTTTTGAATTGTACCATCGTGCCGAAAAAAAACTGGGACATTAAAATTTAGATAGGGAATTGTCACCTGGTCTATTATAGTAAATCGCATTCCTTGGGTATGGTATGCATATTTACGCATTATGAATTTTCGAGTCTTAATATACATATTTAAATAATAAACTTTAATTTTTTTTGGGGTTTTTCGGCATTTTAAATAAAATGTTTAATTACGTTTCGGTTTATTTAGTTCCATCATCAGAATATCTAAAAATATTTTTCTATTATTGATTTAATTAACATGAGAATTTGAAAAAGTATGATTGTATATAATTTGTAAAGTAAAACTTACCAACATATTGTAAAAATTACAAGACTGATAACATTCTATACATTTTTTTCGGTGGTTGAAAATACGAAATTTTTTATCTTTTTAAAAATATGAACCAAACATTTCATTCCTGGTTAATTTATACAGAATTTTTTATTGGGGTGCAAAAATCTGGGTTTTTTTATTATTTCTATTGCAATAAAGTTGTAAAGGAGCTTAGATCCTCCCGGGGTTTTGAAATTTAGGTATTGGGTTTTTAATGTGAATCATTTCTTTAATGTTCCTTTTTTATTATTACTTTAAACTCCAAAATATTAACATTGTCAAAGTCAAAATTTGCAAGTTATGATGATTTGACAGGGCTTTTGGGGTTTTGTTAGGATATTTATGCTTTTTTTTCTTAACTCTGTTTTTTAAGTATTTCTTTTTGGTATATGTTTTTGTAACACGGCAGCGATTTTGATATTAAATTTGTTTGATTAGGTTTTTGATTGTAGGTTTGTTTTGTTAGATTTTTAGAATTGTTGTTGGTTTTTCTGCAATTTTTTTTGTGGTTTAAGAACATGTTTAATTTTTTGTCTTATATCAGGGAGGGAAAAATATATTTTTATTTTCAGAGTTTTTACTGTTTTGTTAGAATTGTAAATTTTATTTATTCGTGCTTTTAATGATCGGTTCAGTAAATTTAGTTGGGTGGTTATTATTTTTAGATTTCCGAATTTTTTCTTTTTGGTCTATGATTTCCACTGATAATTTCCAGTTGTCAACCAATGAATTTATCACTTTTAACTTAATTGGAATTTTGAATTAAAATTTAAATATCTACCAGACATCCTGTTTTGTAAACCAATTTGTTTTTATTTTTCCATCATCTTGGTAATGTATAAAGATCTAGAAAATTTATTGATTTATTGTTTTCTGTTTCTGTGTGAACTGTATTTTAGGATGAAAAATTAAATTTATTTAATTATATTGGTTTATTTTGTGGAATACAAAGAATGCAATCATCAACAAAACGTTTGAAGAAGTGTGGCTTATAATTAAGGGATTTAATGATGTTTTTTCCAAATTTCCATTACAAGATTTGGGGCCGAAATTGGGGGAGTCCATTGCGACGCCATATATTTGTGAATAAATTTTTTTTGGATATTGAAAATGTTAATGAAAACATTTTTTGTTGCTCAATGAATTCATTTTGGTATTGTTATTATTTTTATTTCATCCCATTTTTTATAATGGTGTTAATTAGGTCTATGGGGATATTTGTGTATAAAGATATACGTCCGGGGATTTTGGTATTGTCTGGTTTTTTATAAATTAGAAAACCCAGGAATCTTTATGTGATATTGAGTTTTTCCGAGAATGTTTGCAAGTATGCGATAGATACTTAGAAAGATTATAGGTAGCTGAGCCGACGGTACTAAAATTGGTCGAAGGGTATATTATTTTTATGTAATTTAGGTAATCCATATTTTTGGAGGTGGTCATTATGAGAATTTTTTTTTATTGTTTTTTCATATTTTCTTTTGCAAATCTTGTAATGGAGAATTTGGAAACAAACATCATTAAATCCCTTAATTATAAGCCACACTTTTCAAACGTTTTATTATGATTGCATTCTTTGTTTCCACAAAAATAAACTTCAATATACATTAAATAAATTTAACCCTTTTCATCCAAAATACAGTTCACACAGAAACAGAAAACAATAAATCAATAAATTTTCTAGATCTTACTATACAACCAAGATGATGGAAAAAAAAAAACAAATTGGTTTACAAAACAGGTATGGTCTGGAGATATTTAAATTTTAATTCAAAATGTCCAATTACGTATAAAAGAAGTGTAGTAAATTCTGGTTGACAGAGCTGTAAAGTTATCCAGTGGAAATCAACACCAAAAAAATTTGAAAAAAGTTCGGGAAACTAAAAATAATAACTACCCAACTAAATTTACTGAACCGGATCATTAAAGAGAATAAAAAAATTTACAATTCTAACAAAGACAGTGAAAATACATCTGAAAATAAAAATATATTTCCTTCCATACGTCCCGATATAACACAAAAATTAAACATGTTCTTAAACCTTACAAAATACAAATTGCAGAAAAACCTAACAACAATTCTAAAAATCTATTTACAAAACTTAAACCTACAATCGAAAACCCTAATCAAACAAATTTAATATACAAAATCGACTGCCGGATTGCAAAAAAAATATTGGCCAAACAAGACAATACTTAAAAAACAGAGTTAAAGAACATCAAAAGCATAAATATCCAACAGTAACCACAACTGTCAAATCATGCACTTGATAACATAATTTTGACTTTGACGATGTTAATATTTTGGAATTTGAAGGTAATAATAAAAAGGAACATTAAAGAAATGATTCACTTAAAAAACACACAATACCTAAATTTCAGAACAGAAGGAGGGGCTAAGCTCCATTTAAACAATTTATTGTTGCAATAGAAATAATAAAAGGAAACACCCAGATTTTTGCACCCCAAAAACAAGTATAAATTAACCAGGTAATGCAAAAGTTTTCATAGTTTTTAAAAAGATAAAAAATTTCAGTATTATATCAACCACCGAACAAAAATGTAGTAGAATGTTATCTAGTGCTTGTAATTTTTACAATATAGTTGGTAAGTGTTTACTTTACAAATTATATACAATCATACTTTTTCAAAATTCATCATGTTAATTAAATACAATAATAGAAAAATATTTTTAGATATTCTTGATGGTTTAACTAAATAAACCGAAACGTCAATTAAACATTGATTTTTATTTAAAAAAGACCGAAAACCACAAAAATAAGTAATAAAGTTTAATATTAAACGGTCAATAAAAAAAAACCAAATTTATAACAAACCGGCATGGGTGAAAACGCCGAGCTTGTCCAGGGAAGAAATTCAAAATACTTAAGCAGTATGAAACAACACTCAAACACTTAGCACAGGAAACAAATAGAAAAATTTTTCTTGTTAAATGCAAAAATCTAAAGGTTGTTCCAAGATTTATAAAAATAAAACAAAAACTTAATTTTCATAAAAACAGTCTGAAAGCAAATCCAAAGTACCTTAAATTTGTTTTATTTTCAAATTTAAATATTTGTATAAGTGATTGTTATAAAGCAAATTTTTTTATAAAAATGAATTAAATAAAATAAATACTGAAATATCAAACAAATTTCACCACTTTTAAGTTAATTTCTACAAAAAAGAATCTAAATATGAATATCTTTTCAACAAAATAAAAACAAACACAAAAACAAAATTAATATATTAATAAAAAAATTAATTCAAGAAGAATATACTTTAAACGGATAAAAATTTAAAAAAACTTGTATTCCAAATTACATTGAATATATCCCTCTCTTGAAAAATTTTTTTAATAACAAATACAATCAAACTTTTCGAAAACACAATTGCAAATATCGAATGTGGCATTGAACCCTAAATCAAAATGAAAAGGAATTAATTGAAATAAAATCACAAACATATTAACAAATTATAAAAATAAAAAAAAAAACTCTAGTAAAACATTAAAAATCAATTAATTTTTTTTTTTTAAGAAACCAAACAATTCTTAAGTAAAAATCAAAATTTATACATTCTTTCTGCAGACAAAAGTAAAAAACAGTTATAATGGATAGAGAAGACTATAATAAAAGATGTTAGATTTGTTAAATGACAGCCAAACTTATAAAAAGAATAAAGACTTAACTAATAAAATACAAACCAAAATTAATAAAAGTTAAAATTGGTTAAAAAAGAAATATATAGAAAAAACAATAAAAATAAACTAATTTTCTCATAATGGCCACCCTCCAATATATATGGATTACCTAAATTACACAAAAATAATATACCCTTACGACCAATTGTTATAGCGGCTCAGCTACCTATAATCTTTCTATTCTATCAGACATATTTGCAACACTCGGAAAAACTCAAAAAAAGATTCCTGGGATTTTCATAATTTTATAAAAAATCAGACAATACCTGAAAATCATATACTGGTTTCGTTTGACGTAGTATCTTTATACACAAATATCCCCATAGACCTAGCAATTAACACCATTATAAAAAATGGGATGAAATAAAAATAACACAACAATACCAAAAAATGAATTCATTGAAGCAACAAAAACTTGTTTGTCATCAACATTTTTTCAATATCAAAAAAATTTATTCAAAATATTGGCGTCGCAATGGGCTCCCCAATTTGGCCACCATTGCAAATCTTGTAATGGAGAATTTAAAAAACAAACATCATTAAACCCTTAATTATGCCACCTTCTTCAAACGTTTTGTTGATGATTGCATTCTTTGTATTCCACAAAATAAACTTCAATATACATTAAATAAATTTAACTCTTTTCATCCTAAAATACAGTTCACCATGAAACAGAAAACAATAAACAATAAATTTTTAGATCTTACTATACATTACCAAGATGATGGCAAAATAAAAACAAATTGGTTTACAAAACAGGATGGTCTGGTAGATATTTAAATTTTAATTCAAAATGTCCAATTGTATAAAAGAAGTGTAGTTTCATTGGTTGACAGAGCTGTAAAGTTATCCAGTGGAAATCATAGACCAAACAATTTGAAAAAAATTCGAGAAATCCTAAAAATAATAACTACCCAACTAAATTTATGAACCGATCATTAAAGCAAATAAATAAAATTTAAATTCTAACAAAGACAGTGAAAATACATCTGAAAATAAAAATATATTTCCCTTCCATACGTCCCTGATATAAGACAAAAATTAAACATTTCTTAAACCTTACAAATACAAATTGCAGAAAACCTAACAAAATTTAAAATCTATTTACAAAACTTAAACCTACAATGAAACCCTAATCAAACAAATTTAATTACAAAATCGACTGCCGTGATTGCAAAAAACATATATTGGCCAAACAAGAAAATACTTAAAAAACAGAGTTAAAGAACATCAAAAAAGCATAAGATATCCTAACAGAACAACAGCCCTGTCAAATCATGCACTTGATAACTTGCATAATTTTGACTTTGACAATGTTAATATTTTGAATTTAAAAGTAATAATAAAAAAAGGAACATTAAAGAAATGATTCACATTAAAAAAACACACAAACGTAAATTTCAGAACAGACACGGAGGGTCTAAGCTCCATTTACAACAATTTATTGTTGCAATAGAAATAAAAAAGGAAAAACCCAGATTTTCACCCCAAAAAAAATTTGAAAATTAACCAGGAAGCAAATGTTTGGTTCATAGTTTAAAAAAAAATTTCGTATTATATCAACCACCGAACAAAAATGTAGTAGAATGTTATCTAGTGCTTGTAATTTTTACAATATAGTTGGAAGTGTTTACTTTCAAATTTATACAATCATATTTTTCAAAATTCATCATGTTAATTAAATACAATAATAGAAAAAATTTTTAGATATTCTGATGATGGTTTAACTAAATAAACCGAAACGTCAATTAAACATTGATTTTTATTTAAAAAATGACCGAAAAACCCCAAAAACAAGAAATAAAGTTTTATTGCAAACGGTCAAGAAAACAAAACCAATTTAAAAAAATATTGATACAAAACATTTTTATTTTTCGATATTTATTTTTATTTTGAACACATTTTATAAATAAACCAAAACTAACTAATATTATCTTTTTTGATGATATGTAATAAAAATTTATTAATACTTAGTAAGCGCACCGTCGTTATCAATTACAGCTTGCAAACGTCGTGGCATACTTAAAATTAAGTTTCTGGTATATTCTTCGGTTATTTGGTCCCATGCGTCATCTAACTTTAGGCGTAATTCATTCTGATTTCTAGGCCTAAAGTTATCTTTATACATATATTTTGCCATTTTACCCCAAACGTTTTCAATTGGGTTAATATCAAGGCTTTTCGAGGGCCACGTTAAAACTTGAATTCGTCTTTCGTCTAGATAGTTTTGAACTATACGGGCTGTATGTATAGGAGCATTATCATGTTGGAAGATAAAATCTTGCCCATAGACTACACCAACCGATGGCATCATAACATTGTTCAGGATATTGCAATATCCTAAGGCATCAAGCCTTCCCTGCACTATTTGACAAACGCCTGGTCCTCTAAAACTAATTCAAGCCCAAACATTTACACTAAAACGTCCACTTTGATTAGTTTTATGAGTATATCTTTCATCATATCTGGTATTAGAAGGCTTGTAAACGCGGATTTTGCCATTATTGCACGATTGAAAGGTTTTTTCATCCGAAAATATTACCGTTTCCCATATGTTGTTTTGGTGTGCATATTGATGGTCAAATTCTAATCTTCTCTGTTTGTTTGCTTCAGTCAAAAATATTTTATTTGTTGCACAGCAACTTTTAATTTCCGAATTTCTTATCCTACTACGAGCTGTATTAGCAGAACCAGGAAAATGCGTGTCTTCTTTCGCCTTTATTGCTGTTTCAAACGGATTGTTTTTTAGAAAGCCAACTAACGCTCTATCTTGAAAGTTGTTTGAAATTTTTGGTCGACCAGAACCTTTACAATAGCTCCATATTCTGCAATTTTTGCCTTAGCTAAGGAAACGGTATTTTTACTAATGCCCAATTCTTCTGCGATTCTTCTTATAGGAACTCCATCCATCACACGAATGTATATTATCGCTTTTTGTTGAGGAGATAATGCGGGCATTTTGAAAGAACGATTTTGTTGGCGGGGCTGTCACAAAATTAAATTAACTTTGACAAGATCAAAATATATTACTCTAATAGACCAAGAGATTTAGGAGATTTTGCTGTCCCAGATTTTTTTCGGCACGATGGTACAATTATTATAAATGTTAGTAAATAAACAAACGTTGACGTTACCTTTCAAAATTTGACATTTCACTTTTAAAACTAGTGCTTTAAAATGTTACTTTAAGGCACTAGTGCTTTAAAGTAACATTTTTAAGGCATCTAGAAAGTGTTAAAAATTTAATTTTTAACACGTTTGTAGAAAATAGTATATTACATAATAGGTGTGGTAACTAGGTTTATAGCACAAGCTAAGTGAAGTTTGAAAAACGAGCCGCAGGCGAGTCTTTTCATTCACTTAAGTGTGCTAAAAACCTTTACCACGCGAGTTATGTATACTATTTTATCTACAACCGTTCGTTTTGATTAAATACAAATTAATTATATTCTAAAATTGCCAACTTGGTCACCAGCAATGTTTTATTTTTTTTTATATTGTTATGAAAATTGGGATGTCATAGCGACAAATAAAAAACAACGCCACTTTGAAGTTGTCAGTCAAAAAGTCAGTCGAAAATATGGAGATTTCACGACTAGTTGAAGCTGCTACGGCGAACTTGCTGCCACAGAAATCCGGAATTCGCTACGAAAAGGCCTATGATATGTTTATTGAATGGTGCTCCCATAAAAAAGTGAATAACATAAATGAAGATGTAATAATTGCCTATTTTGAAGATAAGTTCAAGGAGGGCTTTGGTGCTATTATTCAATGCTGAAGTCCACCTTGTCCATAAAAAAGAACATTCAGATAGACAAATTTTCAAGATTAATAGCTTATTTGAAAAGAAAAACCATAGGCAATAAACAGAAGAAGTCCGAGGTTTTAACGCGCGGAAGTCAACAAGTTCATGGAAGAAGCTCCTGATATAGATTTTTTGATGATGAAGGTGGGTTCTAATGTTCAATATTAAAGTCAGTTAGTATACAGAAAAATTATGTCCTAATGTTAACTTTTGCGCACACTTTAACTGAACATTCATAATTTAGGACGCCAGGTACCTAATAAATTCACGTTTATCTCAAATAAACATCCACAACAAATTTAAAAACAAAATATATTCTGCAAAAATCTATAATTTGCATTAATAATTCCATAAGTTGTCAGTCATAGTCACTGTCAGAAATAGGACAAGGTTCAAGAAAAACGAAGTTTTTCTCTTAATTTTTTTTTATATGTTATTGATGTTCATTTAAGAAAAACGTTCATTTATTAGATACCTGGTGTTTCAAATTAGGCATGTGTAAAATTTCAGTATTTAATACAGTGTGAAGATATCTTAACCCTGAAACCACATGGTGGCTGGAAATCGTCGGCAGTGGCGGAGACCTACGTCGAAGAATCGGTCGAAAATAAACTCCTAGTTGCAAGAAAAATCAGCACAGCGCCAAGCCTAACTCAGGAGATTACGGTTTTAAAGGAAAGTTCGCAATCTAGGAGCTCTACCGAAATAATCATAGAACCAGAAAGTAGTTCAACTCTAGAGCGCTTACTTTCGATTACCATAGGAAATGTTACAAATTCGAGCATAACGACAAAATTGTGAACATAATTTAATTTATAGTTTATAATTTTTAGTTGTTATTCAATTAAGTTTGTTTATTTAGTCGTTTAAAGTTGTTAAATTTTTAAGTTATGTTTGTGTGTTAATTTAAAAATGCCAATAATTATTATTTTAATAAAGATTCAAGAAAAAATTGTTTATTAATTTTTTACCACACTAGTGCGTTAAAATGGTTTTTACCGCACTTGTGCGTTAAAGTAATAGTTACCGCACTAATATGGGTATGTAAAAACATAATTTACGCACGGAATTTTATATTCTTTTTTAATAACAACAGAAATAAATTTAATCATATGTTACCTAGAAAGAATATTGCCTTTTTGCGTTTTGGTATTTCAGGTATTTATTGTTACCTTTTTCTATTTTTTAAGTCATTTCGTAAATAATATAAAATTCCAAATAACCTGTCACCAGTGTTTAGAAAAAAATGCCCAGTAGAAAACTCATTAAGCTACTTAAAAGTCAGAGACATTTTACATAAGCTTTACATTTAATGTATCTTACTTTATATTCTAGTGTCGCTAATATGCTCCGGGTGAATGCGACTTTTCTTTGTCAAAAACAAAGATAAATGTGACAAGTTTCTTGTAGTTACTCACCTTGGAAAGATTTTTACTTACTTATATCACAGCTAGGTAGTGTGGTTTCCGAAAAAAATTAGGTTGTAGCAACATGGTAAAATGGTGATGGCTATTTGGTTAAAATTACCTGGCGTAAAATTTTCATTAAAATTATATTAAAAAAATCAACTTCGTTTATACCTATTAATATACAGTATGTTTTTTATAACATTTTATTTTTATTTGTTTTAGGTACGTTTGACATTTACCGCTATGAAGTGACTTGTAAGTACTACCCCACATTAAATTGATGGCCGCGATTTAACGTCTAATATAATAGTTTAAATTTTTAGGACTCCTTGGAATGTGTTAATTTTATATTACCTACCTATTTATATATTTTCTTGCCGCCAGTAGAAACAAAGAAATTAAATTAATAAGTTAATTGTTTTGCTGTAAGTCAAACTATTTTGATACCTTATCACTTATTACATGTCCTATATAAATATATTAAGTATTTGTAGACCAAGCCTTATCTGTATTTAGTTGGATGTACAAGGAGCCGGGCATGTTATTTAAAATGGTATTTTTACCATTTTAAATAAGTAAATATTAAAAATTATAAATATACCTATTTCTTCGCGCATTTATAATAGCATCATGGGCCACACTCTATGAAAGTACATCCATCGTCTGGCAAGGCAAGAGCTTGAATGGCAATTTTAATGCAATAGAGTAGAATACATATGGTATGGCCCCAGATTGAAAAGAGAACGACAACAATTTCCCCTCTTCCACTTCCAATACGACGACGGACGACGGCGCGAGTGGGCCGGACATTCATTAATATCTCCGTTTCTACTGGTCCTAGAGTATTGCTTCTGGTGTCATTTTAAGGAAAATCGAATACTCTATTGAACTACATGATCAGCAATTATTAAAGCAATTTCCCCAGTTGCAATATAACGGGTAGGGTGACTTAAATGTATACATACATATTATGTATTTCTTGCTAAATAGAGAATCGTGGTTTGTAAAGACATAATCTTAACATATGTTTTATAATTTTTTATTTTTTTAATAAATTAAAATTTACAAACGCAAAACCAAAACTATAAATAAAAATATGTCTAGGTCTAGAAGTAAAAATTTAAAAAAATCGATGTACCTATTTAATTTAATAATGAGAATTTTAAGCTCGAAGAATATATAAATATATACATATATATATATATATATATATATATATATATATATATATATATATATATATATATATATATATATAATACATATATATTTCAAAATTTTCAAATTTTTTTTTTGTTTTCAACGATCGTGATCGTTGACAGCATACCAATTGGTACAATAACAAGCGTGACTATTTCCGGGCCATGTATTACCGGTCTGAAATTTTTAGACGATCGTTCCAGAGTCATAAATAAGCTATTTAAAAATAATTGGACCGGTACTAATCTTGGAACCACCCCTTCTTAACATTTAATTAACTCCGCGGGAAAAAAAATCAAAATGAATCGATCCAACTCTCATGCCGGTCTAAAATTTTTAGACGATCGTCCTAGAGCTATAAAAAAGCCATATAAAAATAATTGGACCCGTACTACTTTTGGAACCACCCCTTCTCAACACTCAAGTACCTCCGCGGGCTGAATTTTTTTTTAAATGAATCTATCCAACTCTCATACCGGTCTGAAATTTTTAAACAATCGTCCTAGAGTCCTAAAGAAGAAATATAAAAATAATTGGACCGGTACTACCCTTGAAACCACCCCTTCTCAACACCTAATGCTACCTCCGACCTGCTCTGGAAAAAAATTCAAAATGAATCGATCCAACTATCATACCGGCAGCGTTCAGCTCACATCCCCACATGCAGAATTAAAATTTACCACATTCCTCATTAATAATATAAAAAATCCCTACTTATTTCCCATTCTCTATAATAGCGCGATAATTTAAATTAAACTTTATTTTAAAACTAAATTTAACAAAAAATAAAAATACTCTTTAGAGAAATAAAAAAAGATGTTAATACACATTATTAATTTTATTTAAATATAATTAAAATATTATAAAACAAATAAAAATCATTTATAAATAATTATTTTACTTTTTTTTCGGAATTTCGGAATTAATTTTTAAATATGTTGATGGCTCGATTCCCCACGATTCCTCATAAATTTTATTTCCCAATTTGTCCCCGCATATGTATAAAATTCCCTACTTTTAGGGGAATTCCCCATAGATCGGCAACAGTGCTGTCGATCGTCGCACGATCAGTATTCCCCTCTTCTTGTTGGGCCGGAAGAAGGGGAAAGCGTTTTCTGCTTGTCTTTATTTCGCTTAAGCCTTTGCCTATTAAATTGACATCTCCTTTTATCGCACTGAAAATCTCTGCCTAAGAAATTGGTTTGCCAGTCGTATACAACTCATTGCATAAGTTTACGAATATGATATAAGTATAGTTGAAACCCAAGTTCAAAGCATACTTTAATCATAATTTTCCAGAAATACAGTTTTACATTAAAACTTTTAACATAAAGTGCACTAAAGTCATAAATTATTCTGCCGAATTTAGGGAAACTTATGAATGTACATTTAATGATCCTATTTTAATTAAAGTCTAACGAAATTCTGAAAGTAAATAGCTTCTGAATCTTAAAATTTGCTTGCAATTAATTTTAAATTAATATATTTAAGTTAGATGTTTAATATAATATGTTACGGTAGGTAAATAAAGGGAAATGATGACAAAGTTCCAATTTTACTTGTTTTTGCTCCATTGGCTTGATTACGTTCCTTTATTTCATTCAGAGCAAAACAGTTTTGGATCGTTTTCAGCAAATTCTTTTGCTCCAGATTTTTAAACAAAGCTTCTAGATAAATCGTTCATCATGCAAAACAAAAATAAAAAATGGGTAATTACACGATTAATATTCATATAAGTTAACAGAAAAAAATATTCATTCATTTTATAGAAATTAGCTTAAAGGTATAGTATCCTATTTTTTAAATAAACAAATACTTTGCTCTCATCCGAGTATGGATTGTAAAGGTAAGGATCACCATCTCTATGTTACAAAAATGTCCCTCAAATTGCACTAAATTAAGAATGCTCTGATGTTGCCAAGGAGCGTTTTTAAACCAATAACATCATTGTTTCAAACTTTACTTTATATATTGCGGTCCAGGTCATCGGTTCTCATTGGTTCACACCATACCCTCATGCGAAAAAACTCCAGAAATTGACCTTTTTTCAAAAAACTATATCTCCGGTCGGTTTAAAGATTTAGGAGTAACTTTTTAAAAAATGATAGCTAGTAATATGTAGTTTAACTACGCAGAAAATGTTTTCTGTCGGATTTATAATTTTCGATTTAGGCCTCATCAAAAATTTAAGGGCTTTTTTTGCGAGGCTCACCGTTTTAAGGCGGATCAAAATATTTTAATTTTGAAAACGGCATATGAAAGTAGAGATCAAAATCCTTCTCTCCATATTTTGAATTTTTTTGCTTAGGGGATGGGAAATCGATGAAAAAAGTCTCTGAAAGTCGTGCAAAACGCGAAAAACGGCGAGCAAAGCAGAGTAGAGTAGCGGTAGTGGGGGAGCGAGGCAACGGAGGAGAAATGCATATTAGTCCGGGTAAATCTGTAATTTACCGTTAAATGATTTTGGAAGGTCATGAATCGAGATGAAACCTTTTGCATTTTCTTTAGAAACAGATTCACTACAAACTGTCGGAAATAAATGGTGGATTCTACGAAAAGATGGTTTTTAACCCATTTTTTACCTTTTTACCCCTTAAACATAAAAATATTCCCAAAAACGTTTCTTTTATAGGTTTTTTGGGCCATTAAATTAGAATATGACATTTGGAATTATACTTGAGAGCTGAGAAGGGCTAAAACAGGCACTCCTAAATCAGACATTTCGCTAAAAAAAAGTTTTTATTAGGTTTTAATGGTAAAACGCTTTTTTTGGCGCAATGTATGTTTTAGGGGTTTAGGGAGTAAAAAAAGGATAAATTTAGCTCTTCTAAGCCCTTAAATGTAATTTCTAATATCATATTAAAATTCAATGGCTCAAAGAACCTATATATATTATATATATATATATATATATATATATATATATATATATATATATATATATATATATATATATATATATATATATATATATATATATATATATATATATATATATATATATATATATATATATATATATATATATATATATTTTATTTTATATATATATATATATATATATTTTTTTTATATATATATATATATATATATTTTATTTTTAATTTTTTTAGGGGTTTATGTTTTCCCCCCGACCCCTTTTCAATTTCTGGGGGCCCCCGAGAATTCTCGAGGCTTTTTTCTCGGGTCTTCTGGGGTTTTCGAGAAATTTAAAATTGATTGATTTTACCCCGTTTTTGAAACCCCTCTGAACTCAGCTAGAGTCGCACTAATGAACGTTTTATTATAGTGTTCCAACCCCAAACTCGTTTAAAATTCCAATTTTTTTTTAAAAAAAACCCTAAATTCCAGATCAAAATTAAATAAAAAAATAATTTACGAAATGATTTTTTGTCAGAAAAGTTTAAAAAAAAACATAAAAAAAACCATGGAAAATTTCCCCCAAAAAAGAAAAAGGGGAATTAAAAAAAATAAAAAATTTTTTAAAAAAAAAAAAAAGTTTAAAAATTTTAAAATCAATCTTTTTTTTTTTTTTAAAAAATTTTTTTTTTCAAAAAATTAAATGTTTTTTTAATGAATAATTTTTACAGTTTTCTCAGAAAAAATTAAAAACCGCATTTAATGCCTCAATTGGGGAATTAATTTCGCTTTTTTTTAAGCCTTTTAAGACTAAAATACTCGCTCAGTCTCGGCATTACTGTGGAGCAAAAAAACACGAACTTTGACATTTCTTTTTTTTCCCCAGTATTTTGTGGGCAACAAAAAAAAAAATGCGAAAGGGCAACAAAAAAGCAGATAGATGCTGGGCAAATTGGGGCTGTAATTCCCCAAACCCGATAACAAAAGAATTAACCCGAATTAAAAACCCGCGCAAAAGGGGAACAATTTTTGAAAAGATACAATGGTCAAACCAAACCCAGGGAAAAGGGGTTTAATAGGTACTTGTCATTAGTTTTTCCATTTAATATTAAAATTGAAAATTGACTGAAATTCAAAAAAATTTGAACTGAAAAAAAACCCCAAATTAAAAAATTTCCCCTAGATATTAGAAAAATTTCCCCCTTTTTTTTTTTTGGGGTGGAAAAAAATTAAAAACAGGAATAATTTCCTAGGTTGGCATTACTTGGTGTATTACCTACTGTATTGTATTATAAAAAAACACGCCACCATAGGGCTTGCACGGATCGGCGAGAAAAAAGGGTACCACTGCGTTTGGGCCCCGTCCTTTCCTGCCGCTGCGCTTTAAAAAACAAACGGCAAACGCAAATATTTTTAAATTTTAAAAATTTATGGTCTAAATTTTTTGATTTCTCGAGTTCTCGTTTTTTCCGAGCTTGATTTCCCGGGATTAAAGCCTGGGGGATTTCCCGGGAATTCTTAACTGAAATTTCCCCCGGGAATGAACCCTAATATATATATATATATATATATATATATATATATATATATATATATATATATATATATATATATATATATATATATATATATATAAAAAAAATAAAAATTTTTTTTTAAGCGAAATGTACTTTTTGGGGGGTGTTAATTTATTTTTTTTTTTAAAAATGTAATTTTTAATATTATATTTGAAATCAGTGAACCTATTTGTAACTTTAAAAAAAGGGGAAAAAAACGAAATGTATATTTTTAGGGGTGCAGGGGGGTAAAAAGGGTGAATTCAACCCATCAAAACCCACAAGATAATTTCTAATTTTTTTCAATTAGGGCCCAAAACCCCAAAAAAGAAAGGTTTTTAGGGGAAAATTTAATGTTGGGGGGGAAAAGGTTAAAAAAAACCCCGTAGGAGTCAATTTTTTTTCGACAGTTTGTAGTTGATCTGTTTCTTAAGAAAGTGCAAAAGGTTTCATCTTGATTCATGACCTTCCAAAATTATTTAACGGTAAATTATACATTTACCCGGACTAATATGCATTTCTCCTTGCTTCTCCCCTACCGCTACTCTACTCTCCTTCGCTATTCGTTTTCCGCGTTTCGCACGACTTTCAGAGACTTTTTTTCCCAAAATTTCCCCCCCCCGGGGCAAAAAAAATTTTAAAAAATGGAGAAAAAATTTTTTTAACTTTTTTTATAGGGGCCTTTTTAGAATAAAAAAATATTGATCCGCCTTAAAACGATAACCTTGGGGAAAAAACCCTTAAATTTTTTTATGAGGCCTAAATCGAAAATTATAAATCCGACAGAAAACATTTTCTTTTAGTTAAACTACATATTACTAGCTATCATTTTTTGAAAAATTACTCCTAAATCTTTAAACCGAACCCCGATAAATTTTTTTTTTAAAAAGGTAAAATTTTAAATTTTTCAGATTTTTTTTTTTTAAAAACCTTTTTTTTTTGTATTTTAATTTCTAAAAAATCCAATTGAACCATCGGATTTTTTTTTAAAATTTTTTTGAAAATATGAAAACTAAAAATTTACCCCTTTTTCAGTTTTTATTGTTTAAATAAAAAAAATTTCTGTAAACAAATTATTCCAAAAAACCCGGGTTTTTTCCTTTTTTTTGCAAAAAATTTAATGTAAAAAAAAGCCCCATTTTTTTGCTCTGTTTGTTGGCCTTTATGGCTTGACTGTATTCTACCCCTTATATATAGTCTTTTTGGGTTCAGTTGTTGCACCAGCTGGATTTTATATGGATGCATATAAAGATCTTGTTTTAAAATGCACTGCAACAATCTGTTTGATTCCCCTCTGCAAAAAAAAACCTTTGTGTTGAAGTTATTGGTGCTTCATTAAACATTCCTGCACACGTTTTAAAATTTTCAACGCATCTTAAAGTTCGGGGTCTTCCTGCTTCCTTTTAATCTTTTTTTTTATCCGGGGGTTTTTAAAATTGGCTGTTGTAATATTGTATGGTTGAATGAGCATGTCTTACATTAAAAAATGTCTAAAATTTTTCCGAGTTGAAACAATGCTCTTTTTTCCCTTTGGAAAAAAACACTATTTTTATCCTTTCTGCAGTGGTGTTAAAGCTCCATATCAAAAAACCCAAGTCTCTACTTTAAAAAAAAAAAAGAAATACTATATAAAAAAACCTAGAAAGAATTATGAATTATTAAAATCTTAAAGATAGTTTTTGGGGCCAACCCCTTTTTATGTTTTTTTTTTTTTTTTTATATCTATAATTAATTTTACATAGTTAAATAAAAAAGAAAAGAATTTTAAACGGTTTTCTAAAAAAGCAAAAAAAAAACCA
>JAHBCN010002283.1:0-62500 GCA_019359885.1 Listronotus oregonensis
AAAAACATTTTATTTTCTCAAAGTTGAGTTTTCAAGTTTACAAAACTCTAAAAAGATTAGTTACAACCATTTAAAAATTACTAAATTTTTAAATTTAAAGAAATAGTTTGAATTATGTTTTTTTTGTATATTCCTTAAAATATTTACTCAAATTATTAGTCGATTGTTTTTTATGAAAATTTTAAAATGGTTTTCAGTACGTAGTGTTGGTGGCAGTAAAATGAAATAAGATAAATGAGTTGGTATGATTACAAGAATCATGGATTATAATTTATTATAATATTATAATCCTAAGTGATGCCACCTACACTATGTACTAAAAACCTTTTTTGAAATTTGAAATACAAAAAAAACACAATACTGACTAATAGTTTAAGTAAAAATTTTTGGGGATTATTAAAAAAAAAAAAAATGCAAGTTATTTCTTCAAACTTCAAAATTTGGTTATGTTGAAATGGCTGTCACTAGTCTTTTTGTAAAGATAATCATACTTTGTTTAGAGTTTTGTAAAGCTCAAAGACTTAATTTTAAAAAAATAAAATGGTTTTTTTGAAAAAAACTGCGTAAATTATTTTAAAAAATTTTAATTAAAGGGGAAACTAAAATAAAATAGCGACCCCTTGGGGGTTTTGGGATAGACATGAAGCAAATGCTAAAATATCAAATATTGTTAATTTTTTTATCTCCGGCTTGTTTTGAACCTCTTTCTGACATCAACTATATGTGGCTTATGAATTTAAAATATTCCAAATGTCTGGCCCACTGTGAAAATAACTGTCATTAAAACGCTCCTATGATTCTGCGCAGTAACAAAATTCCACGAAATTTTGTAATGTGTTGCCTATATACAGACTGATAAATCACTGTGTGGGTAGGCAACATATTATACTTTTGACAGAGCCGGAGTTTAATTTTGTGGTTACAGTTTTTTGGATTATTAAAAACCTTTTTATTTTAGTGAATAGTGTTTATAAAATTGTGACTATAATTTTGTGTTTATTACTTGTAACTTATAATATCGTAACGTTATCCTTTCAGCTTCTACCTAAATTATTGCTTGGGTGCCCTAGGGCACCAACTATGTTTCTTCTTACATCAACGATCTCTTTTTCACAATCCATTCTATTATTAGTTTTGCTGACAATAGTATCCTCCACCCTTATGTTCAATTTCTCAAGCCAGCCTATGGGCTTGATTTGGAAAACACGCGCAGGTCAATGCAAATATCTCTTTTACAAGACCTTAAACTAACACCGATTTAGACTTTAAAAATTTTGTCCAGTTTAATGCTTTAAGACTAGCCATGTTAGACGTCACAAAAACAAAGTCATTTAATCATTTTGGCCTTACTATTAAAAATAACCATTTATTTTATCAAGATTTTTAGTAAAAATACAAAACTCCCAAAAATATCGACCATTTAAATAGGGCTGTAAAGTGGCGTAATTAATTCTTTCCATATTAAATTAGATGATATAAAATCCAATATTACACAATAATTTTAAATAGTCTATAATAGTTTTGTGTAGTAACTGAATGTTGTGCAAAAAATAATGAATGAATTTTACATTTGATGATGTCAACTTTATACATGGTAATAATGAATTATGAAAGTCCGGACCTGACCTACTGTTTATTGCGCGAGTTCCGCGGGGCAGTTCTCCTATTCCTGCTGCCCTGCACGCGAAGACAATTTTGTTTTGTTCAAACTTTCTTGGTTGTATTTGATTGTTGATGTAGATCTTTATAACTAACTTTGGCTATCTTAATGAACATAATCCAAAAATTTGTGTCACCAAAGACAAAATATAGAAAACTATTACAACACAGACCAAGCAAGGGAATTTTACTTTTAGAATGCTTTTTCTTTAGCTTGATAGATTTAACCGTCTTAATAATATCGCGAAAATGGTTTATTTTGGACGAGTGAATAGACTCTTAATGCAAGAACTAAAGTGCAATGTGTGACATACGATATTTCTTAATTTTTGAATTTTTCTCCCTTACTTATGGCAAAACAAGGTTTGATAAACAAAGTCTTCTGGTAAATACTAAGTATAGAATAAGTGTGTATTTCTACAAAACTAATTGCAGTGGGGCACGAAGGGGATATACGCGAATATGCGTTTAACGTACTAAATGATCTAGGTCTAAAACAATAAGGACAGAAAGATAAAACACATTTTTATATATCTTAATATCTAAAGAGGGTTTGCTAAAACATCCATAATTTGACTGATGGCTGCTGCTTTCTTTTTTTTTTTTTTAATTCATACTACCTTTTTATGTTGTATCCTTAGGTCCAAAAGTGATTAACGGTACGTACCAAAGTTTTCAGGTAATCCTCGTTTAGATCAACACAGGGTTTAGATCAACACAGGTGTCCTTTAATCTACATTTTCATTAATTGTTTACTTTTGTCAACATGTAGGTTGCCGCAGTCACATAATATTTTATAAAACTATTCCTTTAGGTTTTCTGGTTAAGTCTTTGTCAGGATTCACTGAATTTAAATGCATCATGGATATTAGGCATTTTTTTATATCAATATTTGTGCATCTACTAATTTATTTTTTGTTTAATTTTTTCCAATATTTTTAAATAGTTTTTAAATGAAACATATCCTTTGTTTTATACTATTATTACTCACTGCTTGTTTTTCCCAAAAATATAATAAGTAACATTAAACAACGTAAAACGTTGTAAAATTTATTAGCAAATGCGTTTTAAATTAAAATCGATACAGCCTTCTGAGAGCTTATTTAATAAATTAATATAATTTAAACCCCGAATGCTGGCAGGTTTGGTATCGTCTCTTTGGAAAATAAAAATATGTAAACAGAATTTTCCTTAGCAACGTAAAAATAAGGTTAATTTAAGAAATTGTGTTATGTTTTCATTTTGTAATATGTTTATTCTTAATTTTTTTTTAAACCAGCAATAATTAAAAATAAAATTATAATTTTTTAAAAAAAGTAAATATGTAACAGATATTAATTTTTATATACAGTGTCTTTTAAAAAATTACCATTAATTTGTACTTTATGTATGTTAAAAATGACTTACCCGCTTAAATGACATCTGTAATTGATTTGTTTTAAAATTGATACTTTTTAAAAAAAGGCTAAAAATGGCAGCATATTTAGGAAATTTAAAAACAACAACTAAAATTAAGGTTGTCTATAATGCAATTTTATGTTTAAGTACACTGTGTGAGCCACTTATGATAAAAATGACTTTAGTACTATTTTTGTCAAATAAAACACAACTTTTAAAATCTACATCATCAAACCTATGTATATTGGGAAGCACCTTTACTTTTAAATAGTATTTTTATAAAAAGTTTTGTATTTGTTACTTTGTTTTTGGAGATATCGAAATAAGGACTGTAAAATGTATTATAAGTAATGTAAAAATAAAAAAAAATACAAATAAACACCATTATTACATTGTTTTAAGTAGAAAACATATCTAAAATTAGCAAAATGTTGCCAATAAAATACAATAGTCATAGTTAGGTGCCAATGACTACTGTAGAAACCTTAAAAGTGGACACAAAAATGAAATAATTAATTATCGACCCATAAGTCTTCACTGTGTTGGCAAAAATTTTTGAGATGATCTTGCATGGGGATTAGTCTAAGGCAATGATGCCAAAAAATTGTTTATCTCAGCACGCATTTATAACAGACAAATCCACCGTCACCAATCTGTGTGTTTTCTCAGAATTCGCTGCTAAAGCCATTGATGAAGGCAAACAACTTGATGAATGCAAACAACTTAATGAAGGCAAACAACTAGATGTAATATACAGGGTGTAAAAAGTATAATGCTCATCATTTTAATGGGCGATAGTGGAGCTCAAAATAAGTCGAAAAGTTTATATGACATATGTGTCAAAACTTGACAGATTTTTGTCTAAACGATGTAAAAGTCATGCACTTTGAAAGCAGTTATTTCTGTAAACCGTAACAACTGGAAACTTTTGTCTTAATCGCTTATCAGGAGATTCATTTCATAATAAAATAAACTAAATTTTAAATGTTTTAATCTACAAATAAAAAAAAATTAACAATTGTTCTCCCAGTTAAAAATTAAAAAAACAATTGGCAACAAAGCGCTACCTTTGTACGTAAAGTCAGTCGTACAAAGAAGCTTACCGATCCGGCCCAAGGAAGTTTAAAGGTGTATGGAAGCCCAATGCTATGGCCCATTCGATCAAAAAATGTCCAGCCCAGTATGAAAATATCTGTCAGAGTTGGCCCCGCCGATTCTGCGCAATAACAAAATTCCACGAAATAATTTAATGTGTTCCCTACTTACACACTGATAAATCAGTGTGTAGTTAGGCAACACATTATACTTTTATGAGAGCCGTAATGGTCTTAGGTTGTCTAAGGTTTTTGGTGCAAGGGCGCGCGCGGCTCCTATGAAACTACCTATATCCGCGCTGTATCGTCAACCGTCGTCGTCTCATCATTCGTCATTTTCGTTGTGGTTTGTGCCCTTGCGCCGATTGTTTTGCTTTGTATGAGTACCTATATTTTGTGGTTGCAGAAGTTTTTTGGATTGATAAAAAGCTTCTTATTTTAGTGATTAGTGTTTATTAAATTGTGACTATAATTTTGTCTTTATTGTTTGTTACTTAATATACTAACAAAATGATTAGAGGATGTATGATTTTGTCTTGCAAATCCAAGGGTAACATACCCGGCATTTTTTACTTTAGGTAAGTATTTCTTATATTTAAATTAGGTGCTTCTTATGAGACGTAACGTTAGATAACCGAAAAAATAATAATATATCAATTATGAATAATAAAATAATGAAAATTTCATAGAAAATAGAAGTGAGAAAAGTAAGGCAATCTTAACTATCTTTGATATGATTTCCACAATGTTTGTGTATTTCTGTGGATTATTAAAAAGAAATAAGGTTAACATTTAAGTACTTTTATTTCATTTAATAATTTAGTACATTCTTTTAAAGGATCAAAATTATTAATTACTGGGCAGACCAGGCAAATTTTAATATATACAGGTCCCTCTAATTGAATGAAAGAAAGCACAATTTTATGCTAAAGTTCCTTTTTGCTTTTTCTGTATTTGTTTAAAAAGAAATTAGATTTTTGGTTTCTTAAACTTACATTATTAACTTTTTAAGCTCGACATACTGTAGACACATAATATTTAACGGATACTGTTGCAATGGATACCTAGGTACCAAAGGTTACTAAACATTTTTAACCACTGTTATTCGGTCTCATGAATCTTTGTTATTAGTGAAAAGTATATGCCTAAAAAGCAGTTATAAAAATTTTCACTTTTTAATGTACAACAGAATCTTAGGATTAGATTAAACTCATTTACACTATCTTGCCCTTCTTTTATCACAAAATTGGTGATAAGTACATGAAACTATCATACAATGTTTGAAATTTATTTTTAAAAATCTTGTTTTTATTTATTTACAAAGATTTTTGGTAAAAATACAAAACTCACAAAAATATCGACCATTTAAATAGAAGGCTTCTTTCCATATTATATCAGATGATATAAAATCCAATATTACACAATAATTTTAAATATTCTATGGTAGTATCGTTTAGTAACCAACAATTTTGTGCAAAAAATAAAAAAAATATGCTTAAATTTGACATTTGATGATGTCAACTGTATAGATAGTAACAAAGAATTATGGAAGTCCGGCTCTGACCTACTATTCATGGCGCAAACTCCGCGGGGCCAACCCCCCTATTCCCGCTGCCCTGCACGCCTGGACAATTTTGTTTTACAGTATTGGGCTTCCATACACCTTTAAACTTCCTTGATCCGGCCACGATATTTTTGTTTATTTTTGAATCGGGAAAAAATATGCCGATATGTTTTAAATTCAAGACAAACGTATTGCAAGTGTACCAAAGTCTGATGAAAACGGAATGTGTGCGACCGAGAAATCTTATTCTTTAAGCAAAACAAAAAAGTGCTGGTCTAAATCATAACAATTTGTGTTCTTAAAATTGATATTAGGCCTATTCTTATGGTAAGTACAATTATTTTTTAATTCCAAATAAAAACCAAACAATAATTAATGGTTTTTTAATTAAATTTAATATGAAAATAAATTGCAGGAAGTAATTTTTATTATTTGTATAAAAATGAACATCTCCTTAAAAAAAGTGTAAACAGTGCAAAAAACTCACAACAACGTTCGAAGTTGAGACTCGCTTCGACAAAACAGGTGCGGTGTTGCCAACTTTTTTAAACTTTGAAAGGGCATATTTCGAAAACAATTAACTTTTGACTCATATGTTCTTGGCTTTTTTGACTTATTTTGAGCTCCTCTATCGCCCATTAAAATCATGAGCATCATACTTCTTACACCCATACTGATTGTGAGAAGGCGTTCGATAAGGTGGATCACGTTATACTACTTGACAGGTTGATTGACTATGGATTATTCGAGTCAACTTACTTATTTCTAAAGTTATACTTGGATGATCGAAAGCAAATGGTAAAAATTGGTAAATGTTTTTCAGATAAGTTTACTGCTACTTTAGGGGTGCCACAAGGCAGTATTTTAGGCCCTTTACTGTTTAGCATATTTATCAATTCGTTGCCCGAGTGTGTACATAAATCAACTGGGCTGTTATTTGCGGATGATTTTAAGTTATTTAAAATTGTTACTAGTAAAGAAGATAGCAGAGAGCTGCAAGAGGATTTAAATAGGGTTGTAGAAGGGTTTAAGGAAAATAAAATGTCTCTATACGAAAAACTAACTTTATTGTAAATAATTATTATGTTAATGATATAGTACTTAAACGTAATATAGCTGTTAAGGATCTAGGCGTTCTTTTCCAATCAAATTTTAAATTTAATAATCACTATATTCATATAAAAAACAAGGCCTACAAAGCTCTGGGTTTTGTTATACGAAACAGTAAAAATTGGGAAATTGCCACAGTCATAAGACTTTACAATGCCTGGTGAGGCCACATTTGGAATATGCCACGCAAATTTGGATGCCCTCAGCAAAAACTCACATAGATCTAATAGAGAGAGTACAAAAACGATTTCTTAGATATTTATATGTGAAAAAGAATAACAGGTATCCATTTATGGTCTCATACAGGGCAATGTTGGATAGTTTTAAGTTTAATACTTTAGTTTAAAGAAGAAACAAACAGGCTGTGATATTTATATACAATGTGATTAATAACTTTAAGTACAAAGACTGCAATATTATAAATTATATACACTTAAAAGTCCCAAAGATTAATTTAAGAATTTTGAATAGCGATATTTTTAGCATGGGTCAAACGAGTTTATCACCAGTTAATAGCATGCTAAAACAATGTAATATTTTAGCTAGGGAGCATGATTTTGACATATTCAACATTAAAATTACACAGCTGCAAAAAAAGGTTGTAGCTTGTCTTGGTGTGTCTTGTAATATGTAGTTTGTAGGTTATTCTTTTTCTCTTACTGGTAAGTACCATTTTGTTGTATTTTGGTGTCTGTAAGAGTTTTATAAATAAATAAATAAATAAATAAATAAATAAAAACACAATACATTGCGATACTGGATTATGTGGTTACTACTACAACTCATGTATGAGCGAACTTATTTGAACACTTTACAATATTTCTTAAGAAAGAATATTCTTGCATTTTTTAGTAACATCATAGGAAGCAGCCTTTCATTTAAACCTAAAAAAATAGTTTAGATGTAAGGTCACCCCAGGGAAATTGTTATTTTAAACCAACCTAAAATAGGAATCTTTACCCCTCGGCCAACATCCGCTCGCAGCCGTGGTACTTTTTGCTTTTAAATCTACGTATTGGCTGCAAAATTCAGCGTTAAGTATTTATACATTATAAACATTGTTTGTTAAGGTGTTCACCCAAGAGCACGACGCGGCGCGACTTGACGCGATCACATGTATTAGGGATACTTTACAGGTAATCAAACTGAAGCCCGCCCATCCAGGCAAAGCGATGCAAAGCGACGCAAAGCGTCGTAAAGCAACTCCCCGAGACAAGTCGGAAGAGCAAGCAAGCGACATGGCATTCAAGTCTCATCGGCCTCCTTCGGGTATCATCGTAAAGAATCTCACATGTTGTTCTGTTTTGTTATCACTGCATTTGTTTATTTTTTGTTATCTTTTTGACATTTGTATTTTAATATTATTATATTTTTTAAAAATTAATTTAAAGAAAAAAGTTCTTTAGGGGATTCCGATTTCAAGCTATGTGAAAGCAACTCTTCTTGTGTTCTATAGACGTCGATATTAAACTAAGAAGTTCAAAAAACTTTTTTTCTGACATGCGAAAGTATTTGAAAAATTTTCTTGCATCTTTTCTCAAATCTGAAAATAAGTAAGTGATGAAATTCTCCACACGCATTTCTCTTTTCATTAATTTCATTGACCCAAACTCTTTTTTTCTTTTCCTTTTCTTCCTTCTTCATAGCAGCAATTACGCCAAACAGAAATCTTCGTCCATTGAGCTGTCTATGACAACTTTCAACCGACTGCCACATTTTGAAAGATTTCTCTTCGCGCCGCGTCGCGTCACCCAGTGGGCGAACAACACTGTCGTTTCGCGTCACGTTGTACTGCGTCGCGTCGCGCTAGTGAACGAGCACCTTTATTGTTAAATAAGTTTTAAAACTTTTATATAATCTTTCTATCCAGTGGTATCGTATTTTTTATAAAAATATATGTGTGGTATTACTTCGCTTTTTTAGGTTCCTAGAGTCAAAAGTAATAACCGAATTTAAATCCTACGATTAGTTAGATGTCCAGTTTAGTTTGGCCAAATTTGTTTCAGCAAATATTAAACTAAAAGTAAAAACGCATTAAAATTGTATTTAAATTTAGCAATTTTCCTTTGAAATAGAAACATATTTCGCATTTTTGGCATTTTTGGTCTATAGGTTATTCTATAATTATTAAAATCGTAAACAAACATCTGTACTTATTTCATTCAGAGTGTACTATACGTACAATTACAACCAGTAAATACAGGGTGTACCAACTCTATTTATACACAAAAGTACATCGCCCCTGTGGATAATACAAAAAAAAACTTGAAACAATAGTTGTTTGTGCAACAAGCACTATTTTTCGTAACAAGCTGAATGTAAGTGATAAAAAATAGTGCTTCTCAACGCGTTTCATACAATATTTTTTCTTATTTTGAATATAATATGATTCTTTTTATTTCAAGTTTAAAATATACAAAACTTTTTAAAACTCATTGACGTTGTCAAATATCTTACTTTTCAACACCAGTTGCGAAAAATTTTACTTTTCGTAACTAGTTATGAAATCTAAGATATTTGACAACGTCAATAAATCTTGAAAAGTGTGACTTTGCATGTCACTTCTTATAGTAAACACTGCTGGCCATTTTCGATTTGACCAATTCGTACATTTTTAGAATCTCAGTGGTACAGACGCTTTTTATTACTTCTCCTGGAATAGCTCTACAACTGTAATTCTGTTATTTTAATCCTCCAAATTTCGTGTCCTTTCGGTAAGAACTTTATCCTTTAAATATCCTTACAAATAAAAATCCAGCGGTGTTAAGTCAGGTGACTAGGCTGTCCACCTGACAGATCTTTTAAGACATCTCATATATTTACATTTTTTATTTAATTTTTTTTTGTGTTATGTACAGGAGCGAAGTTATTTCGTGTATAAATAGAGTTGGGACACCCTGTATATAGCAGGTTATAAACAGGAGAATTCAAACAATATCATGAATTTAGTAGTATCAATTTCAAGTATTTGTTTGCCGCCAACAGCGTGTTTTACGGTAATTATCGTTGTAAATCACACCAATGCTTTCGATGATCACTATATTTTAATTATATCAATTAGATCAGTTTATTTGTTAACAGGCTTATTATTTACGGTATCAATAAAGTTTATTAAATAAAATACATATATTAATCAACCATTAATCAAATAATATTTACATTAATAAAGTTAATAAATACCATAACATATTATTTAAATTATGTAATTATTTTTACTTTAGTTGACAACAAAAGTATTTGACTGAGTTTTTGTAAAATTAAAACGAATCCTTAAAACACTCTTTAGTACAATTATTTATTATTTTAAGTATGACAATTTACAAAAGGATACAATTTGACCCCTAAAAGAATTTTATAAAACTGCTAGTTTAATTAAAAATGCTACCAACATTTATAATTAAAATAAAACCCAACATATTTTTGCGTTGTTTATATCTACGTACTTTTACTTTTTAACGATATATGTCGTTAAAAAGTAAAGATGTGATGACTTCTTAATTGGTTAGTTTATATATTATTTATATATCTTTCTCTTAATTTCTTAAAAATAAATATTTTTCTTTTCTTTACATTTTAACAAGTATTTATATCTAAAATAAAGTTATTCTAGTTGAATTTTAAACAAAAAATATTTACATTGGGAGGCTGTAAAAGTTTTTTGAAAAAATATAACCAAAGATACTACATGCAAGCTCCCTTTTAGGTGGCATTTGTTCGTAATGCAAAATTTTCTTTTGAAAAATTTAACTTTACAGTAGCTTTTGTTTAGGAAAACAGTGGTAAAGTCAGTTTTACACTTTAAGTTATTTTAAAGCCTGTACGGATAATTTTTCAATTAAAAAATGTAAAAAATACAACACTTTTACTTTATGATATAATAAAATCTTTAGAAAAAAATATGTATTTATGTTACTGCAGTTTATTCGTTAGTTATATATTGTAGATAAAACCATGTTTTAATATTTCATTTCATAGTTTTTGTTTCTGCATTATAACCGGTTGATCGCGAAAGAATTTTATATATTTCACAATTTTTTCTGCGTTGATATGGTTGTGTACTTGACATTAAAACTTAAAATCACCAAAACAGTCATAAACACAACCATGTTGGTTGTGTACATGACTGTTAATACGGTAGCAACGGTTTTTTGGTATTAGTGTCCATTTAAGCAATTGGTAAGACGTTGGGATGTCATACCTATATATTTTTGGAACAATTTAAACACAAAATTGCTTCTACACTATTGGATTTTTTGTTATAAAGTATTTGGCTTTTTATTTTGTAAAAAACTGAATTACTGAGTCCCGTCTTTTGTAGCAAACCCTAAATTAATGTTTATTTAGATTACATTTAATTTTTTTAGCATTCGCTAAAATGGTCAAAAATACCAAAAAACCGGCTTCACCGCATTTCACAAACACAAACACGAAACAAAGCATAACTTTAATTTTGCAAAAAAAAAAATATTAGATTATGAAAACTACCATAAACTTACGGTAAATGATATAAACCATATCAACAAAGAAAAAAAAACAATTGCGTAAACAACAAAAAAGGCACTAACTACTTAAGTCATATTACAATTAAATTAAACAATAAAAAATAGCTCCCTTATAACAAAAAAAGTATTTTTAGTTTTTAGAATAATTAAAAATGTATCCCCTATAAAATGCAAATTATCTGCACCACCTTGTGTAATTTTTTGTTTCACAAATTTATTTATACAATTGTTTTACTAAAAAAAACCCAAATACTTATCCTTTCTGCTACCCTCAGTTGCATTTATCAATTATTAGTAACATAAATAATAAGTTTTTTAAGGTACGTGTCTTCTGATTTTAAAAAATAAATAAATTCTATTGGTTTATGTTTAAAAGTGTTTGTGTAATTATATAATTGTAAATATTTATTTGTTTCACTCTTTTTTTAAAAAACGGCACTGTTTTTTCCAAATAACGACACTGTTTTTTCAAATAACGGCACTGTTAAACGGTACTGTTTTTTCAAAAGACGGCACTGTTTTTCAAATAGCAGCACTGTTTTTTCAAATAACGACACTTTATTTTTAAATAATGGCATTGTTTTTTCAAAAAACGGGACTGTTTTTGTAAATAATGGCACATTTTGGTTTTGCCAATAGGGATACACAAATCCATTGTTAAATAAAAACATAATGTCCCCTTGCGACTTGCAGCACAACTTGTCACAAAACCACAAAGTATACCGAACTTCTTCAATATTAAATATATTTTTTAGTGAAATAGTAAATTCATACTTTAAAGATTATTTTTACATTTTGTAAAACCTCGTATAGGAACATCTCCAGCCTAACCACTATAGTTTTATCTGTTACCACAATATCCTCTAGTTATTTTTATATTACCAATAGACCTGGAGCTGAGAGGGTTTTTGCATGTATCATAGGCCCCACGTCGAGGGTTTGGGGTCTGATAGACAACGTTATTCCCCACTTTGATTTCCCGGTATGGCATCCCTAAAGTGTAGCTTTTAGGAGTGGTGAATTTTCAAACGTGTAAGTAATATCCATGCTCTTGGATTATAGGCCCCACTTTGATTATTGGTTCATGTCGTCAAGAAGGTCGCCAAAGTCCGCGAACCCAATATGCCATACCAATATGGCGTCACTTAAGGTCCGCCATACTGACCGAAAGGTATAATTTTTCCACTGTAGACCTTTACCATGGGCTCCACGCTGTTGTTTCGTGATCTTTGTTAACAATGAACTGTAGAACAAAGAATTCAAAACCACATACCTCTAAGGCATCGCCAAGTGGCCGCCATAATGGGGCAAACAGGTCATTTAAGCAATGAACGCCCCATTATGGCGGTCACTTGGGGATGCCCCAAAGGTATAGTGTTTTGAAATCTTTGTTCTACAGTTTATTGTTAACAATGATCACGAAACAATAGCGTGGGGCCCATGATCCATATCCACAATGGAAAAATTACACATTTCGGTCAGTATGGCGGACCTAAATGACGCCATATTGGTATGGCACATTGAGTTCGCGGACTTTGGCGACCTCCTTGACGACATAAAACAAGAATCAAAGTGGGGCCTATGATCCAGGGGCATGGATAATAATTACACGTTTAAAAATTCGCCCTTCCTAAAAGCTACACTTTAGGGATGCCATACCAAGAAATGAAAGTGGAAAATAACGATGTATATCAGTCCCCAAAGCCTCGGCGTAAGGCCTATGATACATGCAAAAATCCTCTTGGCTCCAGGTCTATAACATGAAATGATTTCTAGAAACTTTTAAGATAAAATACTACGTACATAAAATTAAATACCTATTTTTTGTTTTTTTTTTCTACCTGTTAATTGTATTGTTTAACTGAAACTGGTTGTGGACTAAATTTTATACATAAGTTTTTCCGAATATTTAATAAAATTGCCCTGGATCATTAGCAATAAACGCCTTTAAAATCAGATTCTTTTTATCTATTTATTCAATAACACAGAACGTATATTTAGTGAAGTGATTCTTCCCGAGCATCGAACTTTTACAAATACATTTTACTGTTGCTTGTTGTTTTGGTTATATTTTAATTAAACACATTTGATTATTTTAGCCATATCTAATATCTATTTTTAAGCTTTTTTCACTCATATTTTTCATCAAGTACGTGTTGTCTACTTTTTATTTAGGATTTAAACGCCTAATAGAGATTTTTGATTACTTTTCCGCTATCTATTTTAACTATTAAATATCGATTTTAAACAGTTTTTGGACATATTTGTTTACCATACTAGATAAATTTTTTATCAAATAAAAACGAGTTTATGAAAAATCGTAGGAGAACATTTTCTGTAAAAACAGATGATTTCAGCATAATGCTAAGTGTTGAATTTAAATAAATAGTTAAACATGGTGCTACCAAAAGGGCATTATACCAATATTAAATTTAAACAAGTAACATGTTTTAACATCTTAAATCAGAAAAAAAATTAATCAAATAATAAATAAAAAAGTTATTCATAGTGCTACCAAAAGGGCATTATGCTTATGTTAAATTTAAACAACTAATATGTGTATTTTAACATTTTAAATCATATTAAAATATAATTATTTCAATGGAATAATAAATAAAAAAGTTATACATAGTGCTGCTAAAAAGACATTTTGTTAATGTTAAATTTAAACAAATAATATGTGTATTTTAACATCTTAAATTATATTAAGAAAAAAAAGGAATTATTTCAATCGGATACTAAATAAAAGAGTTATACATAGTGATGCCAAAAGGGCATTATGCTAACGTTAAATTTAAACAACTTATATGTGTATTTTAACCTCTTTAATCATTTAGAGAAAAAACGGTGTTGATCCTACAAATAGATGCTGAGATATAAGCAAAAAACATATAAGGACCTATAGCATGCTGCGCAGATGATCAGAACATATTTTGAAGAAACTATAAGAGAAAAACATGCGAAAATAGTGAAAAAAGAGCCTTCGGCATTCCGGCTGATAGCGATCTTTCATAAAATGATGTTTATTTGTTAAGGGACCTCTTTATAACTTGTACATATTTAAAACACATACTATTTTTTTGAATCCCCTAATAACATGTTAAAATAATATTAATAAGTTTTTGATAATATTTTAATATTAATACGAAAAATATGTATAGGATTTTGGCTGATGCAAAAAAAAACATCTTAAAATATTAATTTTTAAAGCTTTTTAGAACATAATATGAATGTTGTTATACTTTTGGATATTTTTTTTGATATTAAGATAAAAATACGTACAAAGGTCTCCAGTTATTGTAAAAATTAACCGCTTTGCTTTTAAACAAAAATATTATATGCTCACAAAATATATATTATTGCCATTTTTTTCTAGGATGTTTTTAACCACGACGTATCTTATCGGAGTTGAATAACAACTCTTTCGTAAATATTTTTATACCTGCTTATGTTTTTGTATTAAATTAAAATAATTATTTAGGGGACGGTGTACTACCCGAAGATGAAAAATGCTTATCTATGAATTTTACCCCGAGAGGGTGGCAGCTCTAGGAGAGCTCTGAGCTCTAAGGCGGCGACCAATGACGTAGGTCTGTGACGTCAGCGTCAACAACAGATGACGTAGGTCCCTATGTTTTTACGTTAAGTTTAAATAATTATTTTTCGAGGGATTTTTTACCCTGGGGGTTGACTCCGAGTTTGAGGGTATAGCTTTAAAAATAAGCCCTTTTTGCTCAATTGGTCGAGGTTCATCCTTAGGATAACGGTTCAGCTAAAATTTAACCCGCGAATTTTCCCTAACGAGATAACCGCCGAGGATTACCGAAGACGTTAGCCGATACCATATTCGATCGCCCGACGCGACGCCTGCTATAAGACTACAGAGGTCCCTGCTGTTCAACCACCAACATCACTACTGCCCACAGGAATATATCAACCAACCAGTCTTGGGGTTACACAGACTTGTAGAAGAAACAATACTTATAGGAGGATTGGTATAAAAGATAATGGTAGATTAGGCACAAAAAACCCAAGAGGCAAATTAAATAAAAATAATAATAAAAAAATCATCCAACATAGTTAAAACCTATTGTTTATATAAAAAATCGTCGGTGTAAAGGTCAAAGTCAATAAGTACAATTATTTTTAAAAGGTGGTTAAACTACTCAATAGCGTACTCTACATAGTCTATTATATAAAAAACTCATCAACTACCTTTGGTGAAATATTGAACTTAATATTGACGATTATTTAAATGTCATATTAAGTGTAGTTTGTTTCTATAATATATTTCGTAAAAATATCCCATCATAAGAATTATATTTAAATAATACATAAGGATCCGAAATTGTATAGCGGTCATTTAATATAAAACAGCGGGTCTTTTGAAGGGATTTATTCTAACCAGAATACTTATCCAGCAGTCAGAATGCCGCAACGATGCATATTTTATCTGGAAAATCCGCTTATTATTCACCGGACCAAAACACAATGGGATAAATAAAAGCTGGCATTTGAAGTGATGCGACTTTGTACAATATGCACGAGTCTCAATTTATTGGGATAATATCGTACGTGATGCTCATAGGCAAAAGTCAAAGGACAAAATAGAGTGAAAATCCATTGTTAATGCATGCCTCAGTGAACCTTTTATTTCTTTTTTGTATTGTGTTTCAATCCAAATTTGGTTCCCTTTTCGCTGCAAGGATACTTATTAATTTAACTCTAATTTCGGTATATTTAATCTTTAAAATAGAAATTTACGAAAACACTTTTTTAGAAACGGTGATTAAAATAGGACTGATGTTAGGGTTTTTATATTTTATGTTGTTATGTTTCCCGACTGTGGAAACTTGTTATTTCAGCCAAATATATTTAAAAAATTAAATACCGTGATTTGACTTTTATCAATGTTTTATTGACATTAACATCATAACTATGACAAAATATTTACATCAACAGGTAACAAAGAAAAACCCAAAATAATTATAATTCTTCGTAACACTCCCCCCAGTGAAGGAATCTTCACTTTTTATTTAGTAACAAATAGGGAATATAACAGACAGGAATACAGTAGAAACAGCAAAACGGGAATCAGTTGGAAATTAACATGAGCCGAGTTATACATCAAGTATGCAGATCTTCGATGTGGGTCTCTTATACTTGCCAAACGGGGTGTCGACTTCAACGTTTCTAATGATCCCATCTTTGCTTGGATATATCTCAGTTATTCTTCCTTTTGGCCAGCAGTTGCGGGGTAGGGTATTATCAACAATAACAACGATATCTCCATATTTTTACTGTTCTTGGATCTTTCTTAAACCATTTCATTTTTCGGGTAAATGTTGGTAGATATTCATTTACCCATCGTTTTCAGAAACAGTCTGCTAGGTATTGCGCTAAACGCCATTGTTTTCTGGTTACCAAGTCATTTTCGGTAAACGTTCCAAAAGAGCTTAAAGAACTAGGGCCACCTAACAAAAAGTGATTTGGGGTGATAGCTTCGAAGTCTTTTGGATCTACGGAGACATGTGTGAGCGGCCGGGAGTTGACTGTATATTCGCATTCGACAAGTAAGGTGTACAAAATTTCTTCTTTAGGAGACTGCTCCCTTAAAACTTCCATGGGAAAGACTGGTAAAGTCCATTCTATCCCTTTGTTTGTCATTTGTTCTATCATGTTGTTTCCATTTATTTGTTCTATTGCTTTCTTTAATTCTGTGTCTGTTCCGTGAAAATTCGTTCCATTGTCTGACAAGATCTTCTTTGGATAACATCTTCTAACTATTAATCTTCTTATTGCTAAAATACGTGAGTCGGTACTAAGGGACGAAGCCAGTTCAATATGCACACCTCTTGTGTGTACACAGGTAAACAATACTCCCCATCTCTTCTCTTTCCTTCGTCCAATGGTAACTATCATTGGCCCCAAATAGTCCATACCTGTGTAGGTAAATGGTCTAACATAACTTTGTAGCCTAATATTAGGCAATGGTGCCATTTCTGGGCATAAAGGTTTCTCTTTTTTGATTATTAATTTTTGACAAATATCCCATGTATTTTTTACTGCAGCTCTCATCTTTAGAATCCAAAATTTTTGTCTGATATCATTCATCATTATTTCTTGACCACAATGGTTAACTTTCTCATGATAGTTCAGTAACAGTAATTTTGTGAACTGGTTTTTCGGATCCAAAATAACTGGGTTTATAGAGAAGTAGTTTAAATCTTTAAAAAACTCTGTTCTACCTTTGACTCGTAAAATGTTGTCAGAATCCAAAAATGTGGTCAGTTTATGAAGCTTACTGGATACCTGAATTGGTTGTTGTCTTTTAGGGTTGTCAATTTCTTCTTGAAAATCTTGTAATTGTGTTGCTTTTATCCATAACTTTTCAGCTTCGTCCAGCTCTGATGGTGTTAAACTAGGAATACTATCTAAAATTTTCTTAATGGTTTTAGAGTTTTTTAGGCAATTTTTGCGTTCTTCTTTTGTGGTTTTAACTTCTTTAATATTTTTTAGAAATCTATGTATCCAAGCTGTTGTTCTTAGTAACTTTAAATATTTTGAAAATCTTATTGCATTTGGGAGGGTTTCAGATACATTTTTGTCTTCTTCTGAAATTAAATTTTTATTAGGTGTTTCTATACCCATACTTTCTAACTTAAAGGATTCTTTTACAAGTTCGTGTAATTTATTATCTTTATCATATACATGCAAAATTATGTCATCTCTATTTTTGTAATTTGAGGTATTTCCGTGGCACACCCATCCCAGTTCAGATTTTGATAAAATTGGTACGTTTTTTTGCCCTTCTATAATTTCTCTTGTTATAATAAGATCTTTATTATCTTGCCCAATCAAGATTTTAGGCTTAGCTTTATTCAACAAAACCAATTCTACAAAATCATACAGGTGATCCCATTTTTTGACAGTTTTTTAGCGTTTAAGTATTATGTAGGTAATTTGAGGTTTTTAACAGTTCTTACATTTTCTAGGTAAAATTTTTCCTGACAGTGTTTTCCCTGTATTCCTAAGCTAATTCTTTGGGAATCTTTTATTTCATTAGAAATAGAATTCGTCCATGTTATTTTAAGAGAATCTTTAGGTACGTCTGCACCAATGTGTTCTGCTGTATCTTTATCTATAAGTGTCACTGTCGAACCTTCGTCTTCTTCGTAACAACTAACTTACGTAATTTCTAAAAACCTTTATTTTAAGCACTTCTTTTACAGATCTCCTAAAGCTTAGAAAAATTCATCCGAATATTTCACTTATGTATAAATTTCCCCATAAGACACGTTAAAAATTAAAAAAATTCAGCGAAAATTTCACGTTGCCTAGACAACGTATTATTTCCACTTACTTACAAACACAAAACAATAGAACCTGTTTGTTTGTCTTGTCAATTAGAAACGTCAAAATCAGTCAAAATGAGTCGATTTGGTCATGTACATACACGATGAAGAAATAGATAAAGTAATTAAAAAAACGATTTCAGTTATAGTTTTAAATATGTGGCATGAAATTGAAAATTGTACGACAAAAAAAACATTTTAATAGTATAATACTCCCCTATTTATCCATTCTAGAAATATTCTTCCTAAATACCGCTCGTGCATAAAAATTAACCAGATAATTTTCATTCAAGCTTGTTATACGAATATTATAAATAATAAGCTTTCATGCAAATTGTCATTTATTTTTAAGCATTCGTGGTATTACCCCCGAATATTGTTGGCACAAAAAATGTAAATCTTTCAAATAGTATCATCAGCTAGTTTTCAATTTTATTTTTATTTTATTCTAGCTTTTATCTGGCATACCTCAAGTCCGGTAATGCTTGCAAACGAATTTTGAGTCTCATGCATAATATATAAACTTTCAATACTCTGCCAGCTATTCAATTTTGCTATGGTCCGTCAAGGATAAAATTGCAAACACGCACAAAATATGATTCATTGTGAATATTAAAGTCTTAGGAAGAATGTTTAAAAAAACATTTGTTCTATTACTTAATAAAATGTCTTCTTCTTAACGCATAGCAGAGGGTTTTACAAGGAATATACTTAAATTATGTTGGGATCATTTTTACTAAACCAACTTAATAAATTTAAAAATATATACAATTTAGGACCAAAAATATAGACTGCAATACAATATTGTAAAACGATTTCTGCGAAACACCCTAAAAATTATGTATGTGAAATAGAATTTTACAGGGTGTTCCAAATTCGAGTCTCATCATTGGGATCTCGAAAACTTAAAGAGATATCAGATTGGTTAAATGGAGGCAAAATTGCGCAATTTAATGCTGATTAAAATGCCACCTTAGAAGTTTAAAAATTTCAAATACTTCCGAAGACTTTTTGAAGAAACCGAATATTCACTATTTTATTTTTAATTTTTTATGACTCTATTTGAATAGACCTAACAAAATAAATTTTACATTTCCATTACTACTTTTTACGTTTTATAAGATAGTATTATTAAATTTAGACACCGACGTTTCGTCTTTAGGCTGCCATCATCAACTTCGTTTTTTTTAAATACGGTCCTGAATTTTTGATTATGGATTTTAAAAATTTCTAAGATCTCAAAACCAACGATGTATCGCACTTATTCGAAAAAATCATATTAATAGCAATTTCCATAAGAAATTATGTGTTAGAAAGAGACGGATAATAGATTTTTGGTAAGAAAAAATTTAAATAATTTTTCCGAAAAAGTGTGATACATCTTTGTGTTGGGATCCTAAAAGCTCCTAAAATTTGTAATAAAAAATCCAGGACCGTATTTAAAAAAACAAAGTTGATGGTGGCAGCTTATTGACGAAACGTTGGTGTGTAAATTTAATAACACGGTCTTGAAAAACAGAAAAGTAGCAATAAAAATATAAATTTTATTTTGCTATATCAACTCTATTCAAATAGAGTAAAAAAAAAATGAAATCGCGAATATTCGGCTTTTCCAAAAATCTTCGAAAATATTCGAAATTTTTAAGATGGCATTTTGATCAACATCAAATTGCGCGACTTTGCCTCTATTTAAGCGACCTTGTATCTCCTCAAGTTTCCGAGATACCAATGATGAGGGTCGAATTTGGGACACCCTGTACTTCCTAATTTTACTGTGTTTTTGTGAACCCAGAACAGTAATAATCATTTATTTATTCAAAGTATCATTAACACAATAAGATGCTTATGTTTTATAAAATAAATTGTAACAAAAACGTTAAGGTCGTTTTTTTAGGCTTTAGAAATGTCAGTGTCCATCAGGGGTTTTTATGAAAAAGAAAATTTAAATGCAATGACAAAAGAAAAACGTATGCAATCTCACGACCCAGATACTAGCCTAGACACTTTGATAAGGGAGCAGACAAAGTGGGAGGTTTGTCTTTTTAGCAGCTGGACTGTTGATGGATGCTTGTGAGTCCAATGCTTTTGGCAACTACGTGGACATTGATGTAGAAAAGTTTAAAAAGTAGATAACTTGTAAATGTTTTTTTGCCATTTCTTATTAATATATTAATAACCCTGGGTCCCATAAAATGGGGAAAAAAATTTTGCAGTCGAAGCTGTCTTAATTTTTTTTTTAAATTTTACCTAAATAATTATGTACCATGAATATTGTTTTTCTTTTGTTGATCTGGGTGACGGTAACATATTTGTGTAAATACAACATCATATATAACACTAAAATATTTTTTTGCTCGGTCTCCAGTTATATTAATTTACAGTAGGATAAAACCCTGCAGATATTTTTATTATTAATTATAAGAAACTTAAAAAATTTTTAAAAAGGGTTACTTTTAATACAATCTATAAATATGGGTACAGTGAGAGTTGTAGTTTCCAACAGAACAACTGTTTCTCCATAGGCTAGCATGAAGAGTGTCTAATGTAACAGGAAAACCCCTAACCCAAAAACCATACTATTAATGAAACCTTCAAAATTACTGTGTGGCCTCGTATTTTTCCAGGAATAAAAATTATTTTTTAAATTGTGCTTTTTAATTGCAGAAAAATATTGAACTACTGAAAAAACTGTGACCAGCACCCCCCCAAAAAATAGGGGGGTTTTTTAACAAATTATTATATGTAAGAATATCAAAAGAATAAAAGGAAAAAATTAAATTTTATATTCCAACCCCAAAAAGCAGCTTTCTTCCCTTATACCTTTTTTAAAAAATAAATTTATCTTTTTTCATATTTTGGCAAAACCTTTTTAAAGTAGTTCCTTTTCACAAATCAAAAAAGAAAAAAACAAACTTTGCAGCCCACATCTAGGAAGTTTCTTGTGTAGATGCATCAACCCGAATTCTTGTTTAAAGGCTGTAGAAAAAAAAATTTAAATTAAAAATAAATATTAGTTGCGGCAGTTAAATCCCCTACTCATTTTTAAACATACATGTCATATATTTCATGACGAATTTCGTGGCCAACAGGTTGCTGACATCAGTAGCTGGCTTGGCCCTTTTTTCCTTTTAAAATACTTATAATGTCTCCACAAGGTCCATCCTTATATTTTTACATTAGCAAGACTAACACCAGTTGCAGCAGACGTTATCAAATAAATAGTGGGTACCTATGTATTATGTATGTACATTTTTTTATCTTATTTATTTATATTGTTACTCAAAACTCATTTAAAGTTTTTTTTGCCATGCAAGTATAATTCAGTTTTAGACAAAATATATACAGTGAGAGCCTTATTTGCAGCATATAGAAAACAGCCAAATCATGCTTTTTATGTTTTCTTTAATCCTGTACTATTTTCTGCTGCCCTAAAAACAATGACTTTATACATTTTTTCATTGTAGGGTCACATTTTCATACTTTTGAAAACTCTATAATTCACATGGCTCATACTGTATGTGTATACTGGGTATGTCCAAGAGCTACTATTAAAACTCTGTGGAAAAAAGGATATTTAATAGTTTTTTAGATTATATCTTGTCTAGTGTGTATTTTTCTTCATATAAAATAGAATCAGTGTGCCAGGTTGCTGGTAGTTAAGAAAGCAGATACTACTGGTTATTATGATAACCAGAAAAACAAACCCCAAAGATTTTATTTTATTTCAGGTATGCACACTAGAAAACATAAAAACCCATTGGTATCTACATTCTCTTTTCAATTAAGTTCTAAGGAAGCTTATTGGACAAATCCCCATACTTAATAATATAATTTTTAAAAAAAAAAAGTTAATCACAATTTAAGTTCAATTGGGTTTCTTAACAAACAAAAATTAAATAAAAAATGAATTGCTAATCCTATTTCTGTTGTATTTTATATACGTAAATACAAAATAATTACATACATACAAAAAAAATTAAATATAATTAATTTTAGAACTAAAACAAACAAACTTGAGAGGGAGCATTTTCATCGCCCGGGGAGTTTAAAAAATTAAAAAAAATTTTGTAGCATCTTCTAGGGAGTATATTCCCTGCATGTACAAGTGATGAGTTGCAGACTAAAACAATTTTATAAAAACCCATTGTAAATAAACAGCATAGCAAACATAGCAACTCACAAGCTAAACTAAAAACTAGCAACAGCTTTTCACTGGGCAAGTAAACACAACTATTAAAGGCCCCTGCAGGGGCAAGCGATATCACTGAGAAGGGACTAAGCTAAATAGTAGGGGATGAAGCATGCATGCTTTACTTTATTCTTTAAGATTTGCTAGTTGCAATTATAGTATCTTATTTCATACTTGTATTGATTTCATTATGTTTTCAAAGTTAACGAGTCAAAAATAACCTCATTTTGTTGGCTTTTCTAAAAAAATTAAGTAACACAATTTTCTGGTCTTTTAGCATTTTAAAACTTAAGTTATTTATAAATTTTATATTTTGCTTTCAACTTACATTGTCAGCAGCTGCCACTATGTTTTGCAAATGGAATTATCCTCTGTTGCATGACCTTAGATCCTAAAAATACATACATAAATTTATTTACAACATTTTTGCACATCTGAGGATGTCTTTTGGATTATGATACTACTAAAACAAGTAATTTTACCTTATGCAAGATCACTTTGCATATATATTAAGTTATATTTTCATACCTTCGACTGATCACAGCTCTGAAGTGGGTTTAGAAGCTTTTTTGAACTGGAAATACAGTAATCCCTGTGATCCATACTCCCAAAAAATATCTATTCTAGTGGTTTTTTTTTTAAACCTATAAAAATAACTTAAACTACTACAAAATAAAATAAATTATGTAATATTAAAAAATGTCAAATAGTCTACACCAAAATATAAAAACACCAGATCTATTAATAAACTCTGAAAAACACTGTACAATAATCTTTAATCCTGACTAAATTACTTTTAAACACGAAATCACAAAACCAAAACAAAAGAAAAATTTAACAAGAAAATTGAAACTCCTTTAATCCATTACTGGGGGATAAGCGTCAATCAGCTGATTTTGACGCTGGGTCTAGTGATTTTTTTTTTTGGAACAGCCTGATTCATGTAACCCAAAGCAAAAATGTTAGCTTGGATAAACTACATACCTTCAAGCATTGTAAAATTCGACACCGCTGTTAGTTAGTTGCATTTGTATCTTAATATTAAAAAAAAACTTATTTTCAAGGAATGAAAGTATATTATAACTATTTTAAACTGTATAACAAGTAAGTCAAATTAGGACGTTACTAACAATTTTCCAGTTGCCTATTAAAAGCAGCCATTTTTTAAAAATCCACTGCCCAACGATGGTACAACTAATTTATGCGTACAGAATACTTTCTCTTCTAGCAAAAAAACAAGTAAAAGCTATTTAGGTACTATTTAAATTAAATCAACGAAATCTTATAATTTGGTCTTAGTTTAATTTCTTCGTAGAACACCCAACACATATCCAGTTAATGCCTAGGCTAAGATCTTAGATGTTACCATACCTGGACGTGCATAATTTAAGAATTTATAAAAACACTAATTGCGCACTGGCAATTTTGATCTAGCTAGATATATTATCTTGATAATAAGGGTTTACCCTTCACCTAACAGTTTGGTAAAACTTAAAATATTGTAATAGCTATATTTTATCGTACCAGATATAAACCATAAGCCCATCGACGAAAAAAGGAACTTATGGTACCCAGTATGCCTATTTAAATAGTAAATAATAACTAAACGCTCATCATTTATTCGTAAGTTTTATGCGACGACTACGGTTAGTTTTGGTTAGAACTAGAAAATAAACCTAGAAAGTGCAAAACCTAGTTATCTTTAAACAGTTTATACTTAGTATGTCATCTAAACCGAGCAAAATATGATGAAAAATGATATGGCGGAAAATTATCGGCATACCTGTAGGTCTGTTTGTATGTCGGCCTTAAGTCCAAGCTCTACGTTGACTTTTGGTAATAAAATATCAGTTTTGGAATATTCATACTTAGTATGCTAAATTAAAGCTTTTGAACTTTTTTGACTTTTTGATAGAAGCGGCAACGTCGCAATGCTGAAAATATTTTAGATCGATAGAACAGGTAAGAAAATGTAAGATGCTAAATTTTCAGAAAAATTCTGCTTCGCGTTTTTCATAAACGTCTAACCTACCATCGTCTTGGATCACCCTGTATATATATAAAAATATATATATTACTTTTCTTGTATTTGGATCAATATAATGGTGACATGGTCCCCATACTTAGTGCAAGACGCAGATGACAGTCTATATTATTATGTTGAAATTCCCCTTAATACGAGAAAAAAACGTTGAAGTGTGTAGTCCTATTTTGTCGAGTAACCTATACCCAAAAATAAGAGTAAAAGAATATTATATACAAGGTATTTTATTAATATTGCAAAAAATTGACAGATGTACTTCTTGGACAAATAAACAAAATAAAGTTCCTATATACATAAACCATTAACTTTTTAACTTTTAGACAGCAGGGCGGTAAGGTTTTAGGAAAAATATATTTTTAAAATTTTTTAAACGGTTATAAACATAGACGCATGCAATTTGGAATAAATAATTGTGGTTTGCAAGGCTCTTTTATAACAATATTTGTAATTAGCTACTACTCTAAAAAAGGGTTAAAATCTGCAACCCTCAAGGGTTTTTCCATTGTGTTATTTTATATCGCTTATTGGTATTGCTGACTTCGTATTGTAGACATGTATTAATATTTTTTAATTAAAAACGGCACGAATATCAAACAAAACGCACAAGACAAAAACATTTTTAAATAAGTAAAGCCTTTACAAACCATTTCTTAAATTGAAAATTTCCAACACCAGAAAAAGATACACTAAAGAAAAATTGAGGGTTCTTGATTTTAACCCTATTCCAGGGTAGCAGATAATTTTAACTACGGTTTTACTGGAAAAGTACCTAATTATAATTTAGTATTAAAACTTGTAATTTATTTTCACTTTAATTATTTCTTTATTTTTTTTTAATTAAATGTGTGCGTCTTAAACATATATTGATATTTAAGCTGCGTAAAAGAAATCAAATATAAATTCCTATAAAAAAAAATGTTTTCCTTTTTAAAACGAATTTAGCAGATACAGGGTAAAAAAATAACAAAGAAACAATTTTGATTTCTTATAAATGTCTGTTGTTCAAAAGAATCGCTCGAACTTTTCTTCGAGGGGGCTAATTTTTTCCGTGTCACGACAAACCCTAGCAAGTGAAAGCTCCAACCATTTATTTCTAAATAAGCAAATTTTAAGTAAAGGTATCTTGTAATAGTATATTACATACCAAGTGGTAAGAAGCCCATTACACACGATTTCGAAAATTCGGGACGAGCGTGAGCCCCCAGTAGTCAGAGTGTGTAATGGGCTTACCACTCGAGTTGTGTACTATACTTTTCTACGACTTTATGTTTAGTTTTTTAAAAAATAAAAGCAGAAGATTATGTAAACTTTGGAACATACAAATAATAATACAAACATTTGCGTTGTCAAAGGTGCTATTTGTTTCATAGCCAGCTTTAGTTAAATCATTAAAGTTTTTTAAGATTTTGGGGGCTCGCGGCTAATGCGATTTGGAACTGTTACGTAATATATATATATATATATATATATATATATATATATATATATATATATATATATATATATATATATATATATATATATATATATATATATATATATATATATATATATATATATATATATATATATATATATATATATATATATATATATATATATATTGTAACTGCACCATTGGTTTACAGGATAATGTTTGTAATTAAGTTACTGATAAAGTGACGGTGTGTAATTAGTTCTACTAATATAGGATAGAACTTCTTCAGGGGCTAATTTTTCCGTGTCACGACAAACCTAGCAAGTGAAAGCTCCAACCATTTATTTCTAAATAAGCAAATTTTAAGTAAAGGTATGTTGTAATAGTATATTACATACCGAGGTTAAGAAGCCCATTACACACGATTTCAAATTACGGTACGACGTGAGCGAGTACGTATCAAAAGGTGTAATGCACTGAGTTGTGTACTATACTTTTTCAAAATGTTTAGTTTTAATAAATAAAAGCAAAGATTATGTAAACTTTAAGTAACAATACAAATAATACAAACATTTGCGTTGTCAAGCGATGCTATTTGTTTCATAGCCAGCTTTACGTAAAATCTATTGAAAGTTTTCAAGATTTTGGGGTCCAGCTAATGCGATTTGGAATTTACAAAAAAAATATATATATATATATATATATATATATATATATATATATATATATATATATATATATATATATATATATATATATATATATATATATATATATATATATATATATATTACGTAACTGCCTACACAGTTTGGCTTCTTACAGGATAATGTTTGTAATTTTTACCTTGACAAACCTAGAAGGAAGTGTAATTAGGTTCTTAACTTTTAATAAAAGGAGTAGAAAGATATTTAAGCTTCTTTTAAAACCCTTTCTAGTTTAATGAATTTGATGCAGTAGCTTTGAAAAACTAGGAAACAAAACCAACTTAAATTATGATGAGTTTTGGCAACTTTTATCTTAAATTTTATTATTGACAAGCTATTTGACTGTAAACGTAATTTTATAAGTACAGCTTTAATTTCTTGATATTGGTAAAAATCTAATAGGTTCAAATCTATTGATCTTGCAGGCAACTTTAGTGGTCTTTTTTGGCTAGTCCATTTCCAATAAGCTACTTTAAGCAACGCGATTTTACGACAAAAAAGCCAAATATAAAATAGGACGTATGATATAAAAGGGTAAAAATTATTATTAAGTAATTACTTTATTTTATTTAAGAAGCAAGATAGAAAGCTAACTGGATTATTACCATTGTTTTTAACATTTACGTTTATAAAAGAAATAACTAGTAAGACTTAACTAATACAGCTGTAAACGAGGCGTGATAAGATAAAGGAACGTACTGATTTTAAAAGATTCTATGTTGTTTACAACAAGTTAAAAATACAAAAATTAATAATACTAAAAGAAATTTTCGAGAAAGAGCAGCGTTTTTCTATTTCGCCCGGGCCAAAGTCATAGGATCGTCCCTGGTCATATTATTTTTAAAAACACTGTATATTTTCTTGATGTTAATTTATGACAAAAGTATAATAATGACATTCTTTAAACTCAAATGATAATTATAATTGTTTTTTTTTAAATTAAGATATTTTAATAATTTTACTTTCTAAGCAAATTTCTTATCATTATAAACGGTATATGGGGTGTGTCACGGAAATTGTTTATATTGCGTATATAAAAATGTATTTGGCCATAAGGTATGTACATTTCTACTACAAGAATTATTATTTTATGATGTAGAGAATTTTTCACTCCTAAAATCGTATTTTATGGGGTCGTTAGAATTTCATAAAGTTCATTAAACTAGTTAAAATATATTTAAAATAAAAACACAAATTTAAGAAGACCAGGTTTCACCCATAATATGTAATACATTTTTTATAAATATATAAAACAAAAGGCATGACTTGAGTTACAACATACAACGCATAAAGGTAAAGTAATATTTAATAATTAGGTAAAAATAAACTCAGTGATTAAACCGATAAATAGGTTATAAACTAATTTCTCTTAACAGTAAATGAGAAAGTCTTAACACGTACCGTATTCCTTTTAAACATGTTTTAAAGTAACAAGTACACGCTGGCTATTCCTAGGTTAAAGCGGGTATATTTTAAAATAAGGAAACGCAGAGAAGTTTCTCTTAAAGAAATTTAGATTTACAATTTATGTTAGCTTGTCTCTGTGCTCTGATTCTGAAACCTAAAGTACAATGGAACGCAAAGGAATTTTCAGTCAAGGCAGGTTATTAAAAGCTACATGACTGACTGCATACGTATGTTAAAGCTACTTTACTTTATATTTGCTTTATCTTATTAAATTTGTAGCTTTTAGAAATGCAGGCTACATAAGAGTACTGATATGCTTCATTATTGTAGCCTAACTTTATTTCAATAATTAAATCGTATATTTATAAGGTAAAAAAGACGGGGTTGTAAGGGTAAAATATAAAGTAAAGTAATTTTTACCAAATACTTTAAATCAGTATTCAATTTATGATATTTTATTTTTAAAAAATATGTTAGGCCTAAATAGTAAGTTACTGCAAACAAACATCTTAAATATTTTTAGATGCAATAAATATTTGTATTATTTTTACTGCAACAGTACAATTTTACTTAATATATTTTAAATTTTATAAAGTTAAAATAAGTTTTAATTTCCGGGAGAATTTATGAATAAAACGTTTTATTTTTCAGGAGATCATCCTATCAATTGGGCCAACAAATCATAGATTTTATTGGTACAGCAAATGAACTCTAACTGGGTTTCAATTTTAACTATTTATACAGTGCCAAATCATCTGCGTTGTTAAATCGATAGTGGGTGATAGGCCCAAAAAAACCTATTTATTTATTAATAATATCATATTCTTTATCCGCTTGCATTATTAATATTTGGATAATTCGTTGTCACTCTCTGACTAACAACATTAAGCCAATCTATTTTTTTACTTTCTAAATGTTTTTTTTTGTCTTTGTAAATTTAGTAATTTGGAAGCATATAGGGGATATTTTTATAGCTTTTAAAACTCCTATATATCCACATTCTAATACTATGTTTTATTTAATGTACAAATTTAAATGGTAATTATGGCTTGAAATATTTAAAAAAATATTACAAAAATAATTACAATAAATTTCGGAATCTTGTTTCCTGTAATCACTGAAATACAATTTTATATATGAATGACTCACTTAAGACTTTTCATTTTAAAGTTTTTAGATTATTTAATAAGCCTTTTTCCATAGAAAAAAAAGAAAATAAAAAAATAATTGTATTACCAAAGGCATTAAAAAAGGTTCCAAAAACATGCAACCTTTATATTACATGAAAAAGTGTATACCTATGGATAGCTTATTACTTATTTTAATAAATATCGTATTATATATAAAAAATTGTAAAAACAGCTAAAAAAAATACTATGTAAATCGAATTTTAATAAATTATCTAAAAATAATAATATTGGTTTAGCATTAAAAAATTACGTGAAAACAATATCACTCTTCCTATAAACAGTACCTTGATCAGTATTTCACTGAAATATTTTTTACTGTTTAGTGGCCTTAAATTTATTTAAAAATATTATTTTAAAATATTAATTTTATGGATAATATTGTTATTACTAAAATATCTTTTAAGTCCAAGAAATGTGTAAGAAGTTTTAAGCATATTTAAAAAAATTAAAATAGCTTTAGATTGGGATAATCTATCCATTTAAATATTTTCTCAGCTTTCTAATTCAGCTTTAGTTAATAAAATATTTTTTTAAATGGCAAGTTTCCTAAATTGCTGTGATCATTTCAATTTATAAAGAAAGAGATTGTAAAACACTTTCTAATTTTACACCAATTAGTTTATATCACCTCTTTCTAATAATTCAGAAAATTGTAAAAAGTAGAATTTTTTTTTATTATTAAACATAAAATTTTAAGTTAAGATCAGGAAATCAAAAAAAAAAAATACAAATGATGCAATATTTTCTTTTCTTTGATTTAAATTTAGGTGATTTAGCAGCTGCTACGTTTTGTTATTTAGCTAAAGCTTTTGACTGGGGATCACAAATTGTACGTTTAAATAAAGTTATGTCAGAAAGTAGAAATATAAGTTGTGGTGTTGCTCAGGGACTTCATTATTTTTATTATATATTAAACGTTTTGCTTTATTTGATATAAAAGGAAAATTTACAATGTTTGAGGATGATACAACTATTTTATGGAATAAGAAAAATGCAAATTTTTTTATATGATGTAATTGAAAATCATTTTTTAAAAAACAAATCGTGGTGTTAATCTAGCTTATTTTCTTTTAATATAACTTAAACTTATATCTTAACATTTACGGATATACTAAATAACACATTTTTGAATGATGAAATTATAAAATCCTCTTTTTGTACTTAATTTTAGGAAATTTATCTCGATGTTAAACTAAATTTCAAAAAACATATAGAAAAATTATGTAGTAAATTTGCATCTTATTGTTATGCTATGAAAAGTTTTTTTTATGAACTAGAAAAATTTTCTATATTAAAATCTATTTATTTTGCTTAAACAGTATCTTTACTATACAAAAAATTTGATTTACTAATACTAGGAGTTCTTTGCACAATACTAGACAAAATTCTCATCTTTATCTTTTAAATATACTATCTACTTGAAAAAATTTTTAATTTATTGTGTTAAAAAGAGTTTAATTATTTACCTGCTAGTAGTAAAAATAAAGATAGTTTTTATAAATTTAAATTGTCCATTTAAAATTTTTGTTAGGCAAGGGTTATTATGTATTGTCTGAATACTTTGAAAATAATTTAGAATATAGTTACTGCCTATAACCATTATATTGTCTTTTTTTCCTTACAATATCATATAATTTATTATTATGAAAAAAATGTTTTTCTATGCAAAATAAAATAGTCCTGATTAACGTGATTAATTAATATATCTAATTTAATATTAACTATCTAACTATAATTTTACCTATAACTATAAAAACAGACTTGTTAACGTTATATAACTTGGTATACAAAATTGACATAAATAAAATCAACGAGTATGTTTAGTTAGCACGTACTTTATCCTATTCATTATGTTGCAATGTGCAAATGTTAACAAACAATTTAAATATAATATATATATATTTTATATATATATATATATATATATATATATATATATATATATATATATATATATATATATATATATATATATATATATATATATATATGTAGAATGCCTAAGCATGCATTTGTTTTATTTTGTTGCTTAAGGAGTAGATTGGGATTTGATTGCTAGGTTTAGAGAAGGAGACAGTATATTTATTAGTTTTTAATATAAAGAAAGTTAAATTATTAGAGTATTGGTTTAAAAACCTACTTTTTTGGCTTTTTAAATATTTTCTGGTACAGTTTTAAGTTTTAATAAATTACTTACAGTTGTTTTACCCTTAGGTGGGGTAACTGATATCTTAAAACTAATTATACAGTAAAATTTATGGTTATTTAGCTGCAACTTTAGAACATGCAATTCCTAGATTTAATTTATAACATGAGGGTAAAATTTAGTTTGTGGGTTTAAATTATTTGCTTAACATTTGCACATTGCAACATAATAAATAGGATAAAGTACGTGCTAACTAAACATACTCGTTGATTTTATTTATGTCAATTTTGTATACCAAGTTATATAAAGTTAACAAGTATGTTTTTATAGTTATAGGTAAAATTATAGTTAGATAGGAAATATTATAATTAGATATATTAATTAATCACGTTAATCAGGACTATTTTATTTTGCATAGAAAAACATTTTTTTCATAATAAGAAATTATATGATATTGTAAGGAAAAAAAGACAATATAATGGTTATAGGCAGTAATTATATTCTAAATTATTTTCAAAGTATTCAGACAATACATAATAACCCTTGCCTAACAAAAATTTTAAATGGACAATTTAAATTTATAAAAACTATCTTTATTTTTACTACTACCAGGTAAATAATTAAACTCTTTTTAAAATAATAAATTAAAGATTTTTTCAATAAAGTAGATAGTATATTTAAAAGATAAAGATGAGAATTTTGTCTAGTATTGTGCAAAGAACTCCTAGTATTAGTAAATCAATATTTTTTGTATAGTAAAGATACTGTTTAAGCAAAATAAATAGATTTTAATATAGAAAATTTTTCTAGTTCATAAAAAAAAACTTTTGATAGCATAACAATAAGATGCAAATTTACTACATAATATTTCTATATGTTTTTTGAAATTTAGTTTAACATCGAGATAAATTTCCTAAAATTAAGTACAAAAAGAGGATTTTATAATTTCATCATTAAAAAATGTGTTATTTAGTATATCCGTAAATGTTAAGATATAAGTTTAAGTTATATTAAACATTGTAAATTTTCCTTTTATAATAAATAAAGTAAAACCATTAATATATAATGAAAATAATGAAGACCCAAGAACAGAACCCTAAGGAATACCACAACTTATATTTTTACTTTCTGACATAACTTTATTTAAACGTACAATTTGTGATCCCCAGTCAAAAGCTTTAGCTAAATAAAAAAACATAGCAGCTGCTAAATCACCCTAATTTAGCGACGTGTAAGGATGTCAAGAAAAGAAAATATTGCATCATTTGTATTTTTTTTAGAATTCCTTATCTTAATTTAAAATTTTATGTTTAATAATTAAAAAAATCATTCTACTTTTTACAATTTTCTAAATTATTAGAAAGAGGTGATATAAACTAATTGGTGTAAAATTAGAAGGTGTATTACAATCTCTTTCTTTATAAATTGAAATAAACACAGCAATTTAGGAAACTTGCCATTTAAAAATATATTTTATTAACTAAAGCGGAATTAGAAAGCTGAGAAAATATTTAAATGGATAGATTATCCCAATCTAAAGCTAATTTATTTCTATTTTTTTTTAAATATGCTTAAAATTGTAGAATATGTGCAATGAATATGTGCAATGAATCCAGATGTACACTTTTTGACATAAAGTAGGCAACGTCTTTTATTTTAAATTCAAAAACCTGCCCATTTTTATCACAATTGCAATGAATTTAGCGCCTTGCTATTACTAAAACCTTCAACTGTCAGAACTTTATTTTAAGAAGTTTTTGAAACATGGCAACTGGGTATATACGTCTTAAAATAAGATAGGCAGTTTTATTTTTATCAAATATAAAGCCCAATTTATTTTTAACGCAATACATTAAGAGCATCGCAATAATCAAAACCTCCTAATTTCAAAACTTTATTTTATATAGTTTTTAAAACACGGCAACTTTGCATTTTTATTCAAAAAAATTAAACGATTGCTTCACATAGATCCAATTTTTTTAAATATCCCCAAAAGAAAAACTCTAAAAGTCGGGGTTCGGGCTGACTTCTTCCTGCTTCCTCCTTGTCCAATTCACCTGTTTGGAAATGTCTCGTTTAAAAATGTATGAACATCTCTAAAATAATATTTGCCCCATCTTGCTGGAACCATATTTTCTCAAGATTGACATTTTATTCACGTAAATTGGGTAAACATCTAATGTTTTTATAAATTCATATATTTTTGGCAATTTAAGCTACCCTTAGTAAAAAGCGACCCAGAGTCGTGTTACTAAATTTCGAAGTTGCCATGTTTTAAAAACCACATAAAATAAAGTTAGGACATTTAAAGGTTGTTAGTTATATCATTCACTGTAATAAAAATAGTGTACACTTGGCAACATTGCAGATCTTATTATTGAATTGAGCGAATTCTAAAACCACTTTGTATTTACTTTTACATTTTACCTATATTATGTCGTTTACAAAATACGAAGCAGTATCAAAATTTAGAGGCAATCTGTCCTCTTTTACCTATCCAACGGTTTGGATAGCAATACTAATATGAGGCGATGGCCCATCGTGCATGAAATACATGTTTCCACGAGTTTTAAGTGTTAAGTGTTCTACTATATCGTAATAATCGTTCTAAAGGAACTCCAAATAAAGTTGTCCATTGAGTCGTGGTTAGTATGGCGAAACCGAAAAATTCCCAATTATTCCAGCCCAGACAATAATTAAGTGGAACCGATGTTGATGATGCGAAACGATAATTGCATGAGGATTTTCATCAGCCAATACATATGAGTGGTGTAATTTTCAAAACACCTTTTGTTTATTGCATATATGGTAAAAAGCAAACAAGTAAAAATCAATATAATAAAATAAAATATTTTTTTATTCAGCATAATATTTATTTATATGATAAATAATTATACGCTATAATAAATGCCGTATTCATAAAAAGACAGAAAAAGAGATAGTTTGAAAAATTATCTGACAAAAGTGATAACAGGCAAAACTAATCCTTATATAAACATATATTATATTTTTTTACTTACTTAATCTATCTAACCTTAACGTTAACGTCCGATTGTTTATTGGTCACTCATTTCGTTAAAGTAATTTTTACATTAAAATACATTAGAAAATGAATTTAGTTGTTGTTTAGTCTGCATGTGCAGAATACGCAAATATTTAGGTATTAAAAATATATGACTTAAAAAATAAATAAAGTCTGAACCGGTACGATTTAAAAAAAAAAAAACATATGCAGTTTTGCTCAACAAATATTCGTTTTAAAATTACAGGGGATTAAATTTTTTTAAAAACTGTTATAGTGTAATAACTTTCGAGCCCGGAAAAAATAAGCTAGAGCCTAATTTGATAGCGCTCTTGTAACTGTAAAAAAATGACTTGGTAGTTTACTCAGTGGCGTGCGTACGGATATAATCGTGAGGTTTAAAAAAAATGGGGTACGCTACTGATAAAGATTTTTTTTTATTGTTTTCTTAGAATTGATTATTATTTCCAACAAAATAAGACTCTTCAATTTTCTTTGTAATATCTCGTAATATTCCTGTTATAAGGCATTTTTAAATACGAATTTTTATTTTGCGTACACAGAAAAATGTTAAAACATGAACAAAAATGTAAAACACACACACACACAACAGATGGGTATTTTTTGACCTTTTAAAACCAGTCGCATGAATTTTTAAAAAAGAATTTTAGATGTTTAAAATAAAATACTACTAATAGGTTAACAATAATAAATGTACTATTAACTAACACAAACTTAAACTAATTACTATTAAGGCGATTCGTTTTAAAACCGGCTTAATCCAAATTTTAGCAATTTTTTTTTATTTTCAAAATTAATGCATTAGATCCACTTACAAAATTTATTTTGACCAAAAGCCACTTAATTCAGTATAAAAATGCACTTAAGCTAGTGATTTTAAATCAAAACCGACTCAAATACACTTTTTGTGTCTCTTGTAAAATTTTTGAAAATGGATTAAGCCGGTTTTTAAACAAATCGCCTCAATTATTAGTAAATAATCAAACAAAAACCAAACGAAATATGCTATAAATGTTGTTTTTCAGCTGCAATATATTTTTAAAGGCATTTCCTTATAGATTTTCTTACTCGTACAACAGTAACAGGCATCTCTCGAATTTGCTGACATCCCATTTTAAGTTTTTGACAAAGAGTCTGCCATCAGGAATTTCAACAGAATAAACTTTGTTTTTAGGTGCCCCTACTTGGTTGGTAAGTACAACATTTTTTTACTCGAGACTGCATGAAATTTTAGAATATGCAGATAAAACACCTTCGCTGACTGTGTACATATTTTTTGAAAGCATTATTTAACAAATAGATCATATTCTTTCTCCTAGCGAGCACTAGACTTTTGCGGCACTAAATTGGCAGCAGCTTCCACTAACTTGGAAATTTCCGATTTTTTAAAACTTTTACGTGCTAAATCCATGTATGGTTTGACTTTAGAGTTGCAGAGGCGACATTAAAAACCATAGATCTGTTATTGCTATTTTGAAGTGAATGCAAACCTCGGTTAAGGCTCGATTGATTTATATATTTAAACTTATATGTCAAAAAGTAATAAAAATCAAAAAAATACCCAAAATATGATTACATTGTTAACAATAGCTACTTCTCAAAAATAATTATTTAATGAAATTTAAATATTAGTAATTTTGTATTACCTATAAGAAATATATTTGCTTTTTATAGACCTTAAGAGCTTTTTCTAACAAAAAAAAAAATTCAGTCTGAGACTAACTGCATTTAATAATATAAAAATAAAACGTTTGCTTTAAGTTTCGAATATTAACACCACGTAAAACTTAGTTTGCGGCATTAAGTAGTGTAGTAGTTTAAGCTTTTAATGTTCTATTTACACTAACGCCCTGATATATAGAACAGGCGGCTTTTGAAAATGATAAAGTATACACAGTTTAATACTGGATTATAAATTTTATAAGAAACATAAGTTGTACTTTTTTAATAAATGTTAAAATTAATTTAAATACTACTTACAAACACATTTAAAAAATAAAATCTATAAAATCTTATTATTTTTTTTTTATAACTTTTGCTATCTCTCTATAGGATTTAATCAAATATAAAAAAAATGTCCAACCACATGCATTTTAAAAAATCAAGTGGTTTTACTTTACTACTGACTAACTGATTGACTAACTTATGATGACTCATTAAAATTAGGGGCCACTTCTGGAGGAAGTAGAAACTTAAAATTTGGTAGTATATAAGTTGATTTTAGGACACAAGTAAAGAAAAAATTTCTGAAAACTGCACATCTTTACTCGGAACGCCCTGAAGCAAGGACGGTAATATCGTATATTTAGGCGGTATTTTAAAATTTCAAAATCTGACTGAACCTGAGTTTTTAAGATAATAATTGTCTTAAAATTAAAAATGCGGGCCGAATGTTGTCTCATTTATTAAACATACAAAAAACAGAAGAGATCATGCCAAAAACATCTATGTAAAATAAGTTCATATCCAAAAATCTCGGCCTTATAAAGTACTAAGACCTAAAATTGAAAAGTTTTTTTTCTTAACTTGGCAAATTTTTTTACTGATCTATCTTTATTAATAAAAAACACTGTTTATTTAAGTGAAAAAATAACATTTATCAAAACAGAAACATCATCGGTAAAAAACCTTTCCAAGTCAAAAAAGAACATGGTTTGTTTTTATGTCCCAGTACTTTAAGAGGCCGAGATTTTTGGATAGAAACTTGGCGCTTATTTTACATAAGTGTTGATGATATATAGATATAGTGCAAGTCTCCAGCCAATAAATTAATTAAATCAAAAAGAAGTTATTTAAAAAAATGCTCATATAAAGAAAAACAAAAATGTATTAAACACGACCTAAAAAATATAATACTATCTTTTCTTTTTCTTTCTCTTTTTTTTTTTCTTTCTTTTTTTCTTCTTTTTTCTTTTTTTTTTCTTTCTTTTCTTTCTTTTTCTTTTTTTTTTCTTTCTCTTTTCTTCTCTTCTCTTTCTCTTTCTCTCTTCTCTCTTTCTCTTTTCTTTCTCTTTCTCTTTCTTTCTTTCTTTTTCTTTCTTTTCTCTCTCTTTCTTTTCTCTTTCTCTTTCTTTCTTCCTTTCTCTTTCTCTTTCTCTTTCTCTTTCTCTTTTTCTTTTTCTTTTTCTTTTTCTTTTCTTTCTCTTTCTCTTTTTCTTTCTCTTTCTTTTTTTTTCTTTTCATTTTTTTCTTTCTATTTCTCTTCCTTTGTCTCTTTCTCTTCCTCTTTCTTTATTTTTTTCTTTTTTTTTCTCTTTTACTTTCTTCTTCTTTTTCTTATTTTCTCACTTTTAGTTTTATTTAGTATCTATTTATTACAAATTTCTTGTTTCTTTATAAACGCAAATTGACCATGACTATACATGGATATTTTATAAATACACACAATACACAAATACAAACTAGGTCTGCATTAAAAAAAAATAATGATAAATAACACAGGTCAATATTTGATCTACCCGGGAACGCCGGAAATGGTTAGTTGCTACTAAGGTTTTTTGGGGTCGCTGATTACGATTAAGGGTTTGGTTATCCTCAGTCAAGTCAGGTTCAAGGGCATTTGAAGGTCAAGTAAAGAAAAAAACCATCGGAAAAATCTGAAAAAATTCATGCGCATGTTTTTGAGGTCGCTCAATCCAAATTCGGCGTTTATTTACACTTTGGATCTATCTTTATGCATGAGTTTTTCCGGATTTTTTATGCTTTTTTCTCCACTTGACCTTCAAATGACCTTGAACCTGACCTTATGGAGGTTAACTGACCTCAGATTCCGATTCGCCGACCTCGAAGACGAAGGTACGAATTTTTTAAGATTTTTTAAATAGTACTTAATATTTTTTTCCAAAAACACTTTAAAATAACCTTGAAATGACCTTTGATGACCTCTAGGATAAATGTGAATAAACGCCGGATTCGGATTTAGCGACCTCGAAAACATGTGCATGAATTTTTCCAGATTTTTCCAGTGATTTTTTTTTATCACTTGACCTTTAAATGACCTTGAACCTGACGTGATGGAGATTAACCGACACTCTCATCGTAATCGGTGACCCCAAAACACCAAGTAGCACCTAACCGCTTCCAGCGTTCCCGTGTAGATCAAATGTTGACCTGTGTAATCATATACGAACTCTTGAAAAGAGAAATAAGTGGTAAGTAAAGTATTTATAATTATTGTCATCCACCGTTAAAATAAGGTTGTAAAAAAATCGAAATTTTTGAAGATATCGTTATCGTTTTGAAATCACTCAATTATTAGGCGACAAAATACCTAACATTGCTACAATTAAACCTTGTATGTATTTCTTATCACTTACGAGATTCCAATGATAAGTGATGAATTTATTTTATCCGGTATACCTTTAAAATAAATAAAAATAATTTTAAATTTAAGTGATTTATTACCATTGTTCGATTTAACTGTAAAAGTCAAAATAATAAATCATAAAAAGCACTTTTTAATTCCAGTAAAGATTAATTATTTTTTTTATTACATACATCCAGAATTTATTAATTTAAGCCCTTCGTTAATCTATTTGAAGGGCAAACCATATTTTATTAAAAAAAAACAACAAAATAAACAGAAATGAAAAAAAAAATTACTTATTAACTGTTACTAGCTTATTGCAGAAGTATTTATAAAGGTTTTTATTCTGACCAAATTGACATAAATAAATGCATTGGGCAATGCCTATTTATTTTTATTTTGGCGAAGAGTAGGTTTTTTAATTTTAAATTCATTTATCTCTTTTACATGACCTTAAATTATGTTGGATGCCTTGACCAGCTTAATGCCCTAAACACACAATTATGTTCGCTCTCGCGAAAAAAGTCTGCTAATGCTCATACTTTGCTTATGAGCAAAACAAAGAATTATTTATCTTTGTGAAAATTACTTATGAGAATAACCTGAATTGGCACATCCTATCCATAGCCTCGACAGTTTGAAAAAAGCTCGCATTTTTTTTGAGTTTAGAAGTATTTTTCCTCCTCTAATTTGTATAATCCGTTAGTATCTCAAATCAGACTTTTTTGGAATATTGTTCCCATGTCTGGAAAGTCGCATCTCCCACAACTCTAAGCATTCCATTTACCAAAAGAACTATTCGCTTAATAAATAATCCCACTCTTACAGGGAAGCTTTCTTCTTTTTTCCATCGACGAGCTGTAGGGAATTTGTCGCCCTTCTATAGGTAATTTTATGCCTTTTCTTTTGAGGAACTATTTAATATAATTTCTTCTCTAGTGGCTCGCAATAGAGCCACGCGTAGGGTCTCTCTTATGCATCTCTTTACAGTCCAGCCCCGAACTTTCTGTGTGTTTGTGTGTTTCTTTATCCTTAGAGTATCAAGACAGTACAACCTGCTTCCGTCAGATGTATTCTTTTTTCTCCAAATGTTCAAATTTTTAAGTGCGATGTCAATAAACTTCCTCTTACTTCACCTAAGAGACACTTACGGTAACATCAACTTTTTAAAAACCATACCTCCTAAATTTTCCAGTCTCCAAGATTCAATTCTTCATATTGATCTTAGTAAATAAAATGAATAAAATAAAAAATAAATTTTAAGAACCTTGGAAAATTAGTTAATATAAAAAGGTCTTTCTTGGGTTTTTATCTTGTTGTTGTTGTTTGCCTACCCTCTAAAATTATTTAATATGGTTATTATTACACTTTAAACTTTTACAATTAATTACATTTTTTTATAAAAATAGCGTGTTGTCCAAACTGTTTTTTTTTTATTTTTTAATTTATGACAAATAACCAGCTTTTGTCCCAACCCAAACGTGAATATTAATCAAACTTGGTAAGAACTATCCCAGTTCTGTTAGTAGTAAACGGCATTAATTATTCCAATTTAGTTCGTTATCAAAGTTATTATGCGCTCACCCAATATCGTAAACAACAAACGACAAAATACACTAATACGATTGGGAAAATTAATTATCATTCGTAAATGCAATCAAACGAACACTACTCACCTATTTGCCATAAAGCTAATTTTGCCTGCGGTGTTGATTCTAAAAATGTAATCACATCGGTTAGAAGCGGATCACTGGCTTAATAAGCGTACTGCATTATCAATACGCACATATTGTATTTTAAAGTGTTAACAGCTTTTATGTTTTAAAAAGTAAACTTAATAATATCATAATAAAATATTATAAAATTATATTTTTTTAAACCTATTAAAAAAGTGTATTATTAGTGTCTAGTACTTGTTACTTACTTATTTGACTAACAAATACTGACCTGAAAATAGGCTTTTAGGCTGCTTGCCGGCAATACATCTGCTGACTAGTAATTTAATGAAATGATGGATTTTAGTGTGACGCCGACCTATATTTCCCAAATTGGCATAATGACTGATTTGGAAAAACTGTGTTATGATGTTCAAGAGCATGTATTTGCGCCTCTCAAAACATATAATATATATGCAAAAAAATGCTTTAAAGAAAATTTACAGAATTTTAAAAAGTTTTAAATTTTCGCCGAAATCCTTACCTGTAGCACTCGTGACGTCACATTTCTGCAAACAGTAAACACCAGGTGCGTAACAAAAAATTCTCTATTTTGTATTTTATTTTAACAATGAATTCTGAAGTGTAAAAGTAAAATGCGGACCCTCAATAATATAATACATCAATAAAAACCCCGGCAAGTTATTGATTTACATCCCATGTACAAAACAATGTGAAAAAAGTGGCCGAATATTGCACGGCGAGATTCAAAATCCGAGTGCAAGTTCTATAATTTGTCTTTTTTAAGATCACTTTTATTAAAGTTTTTTATTTTATATTATAAATTATAAAAGTGTGGTGTGCATAATCATCTTGATCTAGCTGTAAAACCTAATTAACTTATTCTGAGACGCATACATACATATTTACTATTAAAGTCGATTTTACGGATTTTTGCCTTAATATCTAACTATTGGCTTTAAAACTTTTATTACAAAAAAGTTGCTTATATTAAAGTTTTGACATCTTTGAATTCCACTAAACAAAAGTATTTATTCGATGCAAGAAACTCTCCTAGCATAAGCAAATCAACTCTTGGCAAATTTGACCTATTTGCTTTAGTTCATCCTTGTACCATTATTTAAAATTTGGGATTTTGGTTTTGACAACTCAAGACTAAGCAAATAATTACTAAAAACCACAAAATACTTGATATAAACAGATATTAAAAATTGTTAAAATATAAACGACACAAAATGACGTCTACACAGACGTGACGTAATTCGCTCTGATTGGTGTTCAACTATCATGGTGTACTACTGTATTTTGTAGTTTTATTTAAATAAAAATAAATAACAATTTTTAACATACTTTAAAAAGAAAAATATAGTTGACAATTTCTATTTCATATGAAAAATATTAGTGATTTTTGAAAATATTGTAATGTCTGAGTAAGCTCCTAATAATCCTATTTGCAAAGATGTTAAAGGGTTATTTTTAGTATGGTTCTTATTAAAACAAGGTGATTTATTTATATTTTATTATAATTTGTTGTCTTAAATTTACTTTACAACATCAAGTTAATACTTTCAAAAGAAATTCAGTTAGACTTGTGCTCCCATCCAGCAGCATATGGCTGTGCTATCCCAGTTTACATTGTATTTATTATCACGTTCGCGGACAGTATTAAAATTAATGGCCTGTTAAAAACATTTAAAGTTTTAGACAAGGTAGAAATATTTATTTAAAAAATATCCATAGATTTCCAAGAGTTAGAAGAGTGTTAAACAGGGTGTCCGGAAACAACATCAGAAAACTTAAGGTAGTGATTCTACTTTGAAAAAAAAATGCTAGTAAGTTATGTGAGAAAATGTCGAAATCTCCACCACTACCAAGATACAAGGATGAAAAATATCACTTTTTGTTTAATTTTTTTGGCATATTTATTTTATTCTTTAACCGATTAAGTTGATATTTGGAATAAGAAACAAGTTTGGTGGAGATTACGACATTTTCTCACATAACCTACTAGCATTTTTTTTTCAATGTAGAATCACTACCTTAAGTTTCCTGATGTTGTTTCTGGACACCCGTATTTTTTTTTAATTGAATCGTCTAATGCCGTCTTGTCCCAAAACAAAAATTTAAGGATGCACTGGGACAGGCCTAATTTGCATAAAAATTATGTTATATTATAATATATTTTATTTGTTAGTATGTAATTCTTCAAAATAAGGTACTACGCATAGGGCAGGCTTCTCTGGACATGTTTTACACAAATATTTTATTTCCATACGAATCGATCGGAAAGTAAGATTTTTTGCATTTGGAATATCGTCAAAAAAACGCATTTGCCGTCGTTGATTCATATCGGGTATCTCTCGTTCGGTCCCAGTTCTCTTACCTTCATGCAATGTCCCTGTCTTGACTAAATTTATTATATATTTTAAAATTTTGTCAATAAAGTTTAAGATCTGTATTTAAAAATGCCCATAACATTTTCACGGGTTGCGAACCAAATTTTCTAACAACCTAATCTTTTATTGGGACATCCTTCAAAATATTTTTTTTTCTGGGACAGTAGGCACGAAGCTATCGAAATTACCATATAAATCCGACGCCAACGGCAGCGCAGTTTTGTTGTATCCCTATATACAAGATGACATATCACGTCTTTTCCGCAAATTTGTTATTTTTCTAAATTGTTATTTTGTTCTATTTTTTAATTCACTGTGATAAGTCAAATTTATTTGCATAAATACTCTTAACATTTTCATTAGCTTGCGCTTTTCTTGAAATAGTCCAATTTTTGGGAGCATCATTAATTATATTTGCCCATTGTCTTTGCTTGCTTTAGAGACATTTATTGTCTTTTAACTTCTTTGCTATTATACCAGGTTCTAATTTTTAATAACAAACTTGTATGACTACCTCGTGGCTTTTTAACATAAAAAGTATCAAAAGTATGCCATTCTAGTTGTTATCCTTTTAGGTCTAATATCTAATTCCTTAAATTCCATTTAAGTTTTTAAAAGATTTTTGAAACTTAAATTACTTTTAAAAAACAAAATTGTTTTGTCTTTTCACACTAGTTAGTTATTTTTTTTAAATTTAATTTAGCAAATAATCCCCTTAAAAAGCGAGATCTTTACGTTTCGTCAATTTTCACAATCTTCTTTTTAACAAATAGCTTCCTAATAAGACCATAAATTATTATTAAGTTTTGCGGATTTCTGTAAAGGCAAACTTTTTTGGTGCTTAAGAAGTAATTATCAGGTAATATTTTATTTTTGCCTTATTTAAGTCTGAAGAGGTCTTATATGAATGGTATAGTAATAATTGAAAAAATACAGCGCTTTAAAGACTGAATTATATTCTTAAAGGGATTTCTTTTCTATTCGACGATCTGGTTATATTATGTTGTAAATTATCTTGTACTTTTTAGTGTACCTACAGAGTTAGGTTATTAAGGTGGGTTATCATTGTTTCTTTAAAAGTTTTAGACAATGTTATGCTTTCAATAACACTAAAATATTGGACCTTCCGTGTCTTTATTTGTTAATTGATACATAACGTTTCGGTTAGTGATGTATCTCCAACCATTTTCAAGTGATAACTAAAACTATTCCTAAAAGCTACGATCTTATATACTATCCGTTGTTCACCGAAACTTGACCGCCTTTTCACCGTTCAGCAACGGCAGCCAGATATTTGGAATGTCGACACTAGGTCTGCTAAATACATTTTGGTTGTTTGCAATAGTGAATAATTTTTGCTTCCGACCAGTGCGTGTTCGGCAATATTTCGATGTTTCACCTCATTCTGTATGTTTTTTGTGTTCTTTAACTCTAATTTTGAGTGGTCTTTTTGTTTCCCCGACGTATACCTCACCACATTCACAGGGAATTTGGTAGATACAGTCATTTTTTGAAACATTGTTGTCCGGTCTCGTCTTAGTAAGAATACTTCTCAGAGTGGTTTGGGATTTAAATGTTGTTTTAATATTATACGTATTCGCTATTCTGCGAATCTTTTCTAAAGTTCCTTTAATATACGGAATAGTTATAAATGTTTGGTCCTGTGTAGTCCTATTCAAATTAGAGTTTCTTGTCTTATTTTGATATTTATCGATTGTTTCTTTAACCAATCTCTCAATGTAGCCGATTTGCTTGAATTCCCTAGTTATATTACTTATTTCGGGTTGCAGTGATTCCAAACTGTTACGTTTTTTATAATCTGTTTAAACTACCTTACCTCTTTAAACAATGAAAAATGTACCTAACAGTAATAACAGACTTACGCCCGAGTGATGATTGCGATGTTAAATTTAGCAATGAACTTAGCAATTGTTAAAAGTTAACAACGGTTTAGAATGTTTAACAAAACGTCATTGTTGGTGTTATTTAATAATTTTAGTAGACAACCTGTCAAAATCTGACATTTTTTAAAACATTCTAAACCGTTGTTAACTTTTAACAATTGCTAAGTCCATTGCTAAATTTAACAACGCGATCATCACTCGGCCGTTAGATTATATAATAAAGTATTTGGATTATGCCTTTAATTAAATTTAAAAATAAAATGCGACTCTAACAAATAAAATTAAATATCCTCTTCTCTTTTACAGTTCAAAAATCCATTACCTTCTTATTTTGGTTTCCATAAAGTATTCTTTAAATATAGTTTGTAATTGTATGTCAAAGGAAAAAATAATTCTGAAGCAACTTAACCTAAAGCAGATTATTAAAAAAGCAAACGACTATGGTCATGCTATGAATCCGTACTATTAGTATTCAAATGAAATACGAAAAAATTAATTTCTGAAGCAACTTAACCTAAAGCAGATTATTAAAAAAGCAAACGACTATGGTCATGCTATGAATCCGTACTATTAGTATTCAAATGAAATACGAAAAAATTAATTTCTGAAGCAACTTAACCTAAAGCAGATTATTAAAAAAGCAAACGACTATGGTCTTGCTATGAATCCGTATTATTAGTATTTAAATGAAATACGAAGTAATGTGCTAAATTATTTTAATAACGATGGCATAGTTTAATTTAAATAAAAGCTAAGTGCCTTTTAATTTGGAAAGGATTTTGAAAAATTATTTTCGATTATCACAGATTTTTACCTAATGGTACTTATTTTAAAGCCAACAATTTAAACACAAATTAAAACTTACCTGTTCTTGGCACATAAAGATTCAAGTACAAGCAGTCTTCGCTTTGGTTAGTGAGAAGGGGAAGCAACTTCTCAAGATAAAGCAGTCGTCCTCGAGGAAATTCCAAAAGCGCCTCGGATCTATTTCCTATATCAGGAGGCCTTTGTGGGCAAACTGCACCAAATCGATCAGCCAGCTTTGTGTTTTTCCAAATGGAAGGAGTTACTGGGGGCATATATCTAAAAATAAAAAAGTAATTTAGTTATTTTGTACCATCCCTTGGGATTGGTTTTTAGCATCTTTTTGGATGTTTTATTTTCTGCCTTGATCGAAAAAGTTTGTTATGATCGTTTGACCTAACAAAAATGTATATACGTCTGGCAAACCAATTTCTTAGGTGCAAAGATTTTTAGTGCGATAAAAAGAGATGTCAATTTAATAGGCAAAGGCTTGAGCAAAATAAAGACAGACAGAAAGCGTAAAGTTGCCGATTCCTTTTTTACCGACCCAAGAAGAAGAAAGGAATACCTCGGCTGGACTGCGACAACACATACACACACTAGTCAGTCATACCAGACCTCACAATTATTCGTAAGATTACAGGAATTTGGTTCCGATTTCACCATCTTACGAATAGGGAAGCAATTTTTACGATTTTTAAATAAATCATTATAAAATAATATATTGCATTTAAATTCAGTCAAACCAACAATATACTATGGCATATCGAAAGAAACGACCAACGAATCCCCGTCGCCTACAAGCGTTTTTATGCGGTGATGTTAATCACTGTTGTATTTAATACCACAATAATTAAACAGTGGTTAATTTTTTCAGAATTAGGCTTAAAAACTAAATAATATTTATTATTCTAAAAAAACTTATAAACATTATTAAAAATTAATAAAATTTATAGTAATCCCAATAATAAAAAATAACTCTAAAAAATACACCCAAAAGCATTCTCATTTTAATAAATGCTCGAAGACATTGCCCTGCTGAGCTTCGCAATACCCGAGCCGATTATAAAACTCCGTCCTAACATTTGACAATACTTCCGGTGTAATAGAGTGAGTAATGTCAAATAGTTTTGCCCTTAACTTAACTAAATTTACAGGCCTCTTATGTGGATACCTGTAATTTGGTTGAGTTAATTGGCCCCACAAAAAAAGTCAAGGGGAGTCAAATCCGGTGACCTTGCCGGCCATGGTATGGTACCTCTGCCACAAATAAGCCGTTCAGGAAAAGTCCTAGTAAGAAATTCCTGAACTGGCCTTGCGTTATAAGCAGGACAGCCATCGAGCTGAAACCAAATTTCCTTGAAATTAACATTTGCTTTTCGCACAGCTAACATAATTTTCTTTTTCAACATTTGCAAATAAAATTATTTATGTTGTCTTGCTCGATAAAATAATAAATACCTATAACTAAAATCATAAAGTATCTTTAACCATTCTAAAATACTAATATTTGTTGATTTTTAAAACATTTTTAAAATTGCTAATAAATATTTTACGAAATGACAACACTGTCGACAATATCCTAACAAATCGTAGGCGCCGTCAACCGTCGTTGTATTGGAAATGTGATAGGGGGAATTGTTGTCGTTCTCTTTTTAATCTGGGCACATACCATATATATCCTACTTTATCACATTGTCGGCTTGCTGCAAAAACTCATTAAATCAAAAATGTCAGTTTCTGAAAAAATGAAAAAGAAAAATTATGGATTATTTAGATAATTTTCTGTGAAAATAAATTTGTTATTTTCGGTTTCCGAAGTTACAATATATTTTTTAATACTGTATTGTTGCTTTAATAAATAAAAAAAAAACATAAATGTGGCGTAGTAATTATTTGATATTGTATAAATATTGTCGTAGGTACTAACTAAATGAGTTTTGCTTTTTTACTTCCGGCTTTAGTTCTTTAAATCAACTATACGAAAATATTCCAATTTCACAGCTACCTTGTTTTCCGTGCCGTTCAGTCAATGCAAACAAAAAGCTCTGTGTGGTTGGAAAGCTTTATAAACCGTTAAGTTACAAATTATATATTTTTGCTATAATTATCATCAAAAGACAGAATCTGTAACATAGATTGTAAATCGTCGCGTCAATTACGAAAGTCACTAAAACGCATATTTCAGTCGATGCATACTGAGTGAATCTCCGTCTTTGTTTGGGTTTATAGGTTTATTATAGTTTGAAACACACTTAGAACAGAATTTCCTATTAAGAAAAAAAATGGCAATTGTCTGTAGAGCTTATGACCTCCGCAGTCATGGCCAATTCGAGTTTTTTTTTAAATAAACTTAAAATATTGCTATAAAGTGTTGTAAATCATATTAAAAAAAAACTTCTGTTTAAATGTGCTGAAAAATAAAATGGCCGCCATAAAAAAAAATATTGAGGGTATCTGAAAGCCACAACGTGAAAAATATAATCTGAATGTAGGGATATGTTGCTCTAAAGAAAATGTCTTAATTATGTTTTTACAAAATCGAAACATATTTTAAGATAAAAAAAAATTACAGCACATTTTAAAAATGCAAATTTTTGTTTTTTTTTTTTTATTTTTGCTAAATAAGATCCTTCTCCTGTAGTTTTCGTATATAAAAATGGGCGTGTTAACGACCACAAATTAAATAACAAAAACACTAGTCTAGAAGTCTTCCTTTTTCTAAATAAATAAAAAGTTTAAAAAACGACCAGGTACAAATACCATAGTAGAAAATACTTGAAAACTAGCAGTTATTGTAAAAAGCTTTTAAATAATTTATACTTTTTGACGCCTAGTCAGATTTTTTATCTTATGTCCTGTCCTTCAAGATTGATTATACGGTATAAAATTAACTTGTATTTGGCTTGCCCAAATACCAGACCCTATGTTTTAAAATAAATGTACTTTAACATTTATCTTATTTTGATTTTATACAGATTTATTACTCGTTTCTTGGATTCTGACGTAATTTATCAATCAAAGTCAAAATACCCGTGAAGCGAGTTTCACAACTTAAGCTCGTTTATTCTGGGTACATTATTTTTAAAAGATTATATCCAAAGGGTATACACAGTGTGCGTTAAAATATTTGCGTTTGATGAAATTTTTTTATTAAATGACTTATAAAAACTTTTTAAGGTTAAGAATTTAAAATTTGATTACTTGATTAATTAAATATTAGTGGAAAAAAAAACATATTTTTTTTTGCAAATAGCTTTGCATATTAAAAGGGATATTTATTTATTTATGTAAGCATTTTTGGAAAAGAATTATTTAAAGTTTAAATTTGACCAAAATGGCGTTAAAAAAATAATATTTAAGCAGATAAAAAAAGCTGACACGTTTTAAAAAAATAATAAACAAAAAGTAATCCAGTATTTTTAAAAGATAGGGAAACACTTTAAAAAATTCGGATTTACAAAAAAAGGGTACACAAAAATTAAAGGTTTCGATTGTAAAATTAAAAAAAAAACACAAAAAAGAACATTAACTTATTCTAAATTAGTCAGAACATGAAGACAAAAAAGTACGTTCTCATTTTAATCGATTTGATTTAAACAAAGACTTGTTTCTTTACCCAAGAAAACTGCACAATACTCAGAAAACATGGGTAAAAGTCGCTTTTGCAGGATTAAAGTTAAAAAATGACAGGGCCATAAATGTTTGAAAAACATATTTAATTAAAAAAAAAAAATAAAATAAATGTAAGAACAATAAAGCTGACTTCATCCATGTCTTATGGGTATTGTGCAGTTTACTTGGTAAACCTAGGTTTAACCGTTATAAAAACTTTATTCGTAATATATAGGTATATAATGAAGAAATTATATTCTTCTTATACGTAAATGATGTGTTTAGAATATCCTTTTAGCATAAGCATAACGATAGCTTTATTTAAAAAAAGATAATTTATTAACTTAGGAATATTATGGTTTTTTTTCTGTAGATATTCTTTTCAATGCGCGATTATTTGATTATTTAATGCACTGGTTTTATTTAGAAAAACATATCCCTGGAGAAAGAGGAAGTCACATTTGATTTAAAACAGATGATTTTTTTTTGGCAAATACAAATTTAATCTTTTAAGAATTTTGTTTGGCCAAGAATATATTACTTTTACTATTTGGGGACTGGTTTTTAAAATAATTTTTGTTACGTATATTGAATATACTCTTAACAGTTAAAAAAATCAATGATTGTGTTTTTCTTGTACTTTTTAAAATTTTAATTTTTTTATGTTAACGTTGGTAAATTTTTAAATATAGCATTGTATATTCTTTTTTCTCTTTCGCACACAAAATAATTTTAAACAATTTATTGAGTCCTATAATCTTACAGTCTGGTGTGATAGCACAGGCCAATAAAGGTTGGCATAAATGTATCTAGGCAAGGATTAGTATCTTGTAGCCCTTAAATTTTAACAGAAAAAGTTTACTATCTATCATACAATTAAAAAGACTCATATGCACAAGCTTTGTAATACAGGTACTTTTTTATGGAATATATTTATCCATTTTCTGATTAAGCTCACGCAATTAACTGAATGTGGCAGCTGGCTTTATCGTCCGTCAATTTCTATATTCCATTTTAATTGAATTTTCCGGTAAGTGGATGAATTTATTGCATTTTATTTAATGAATTGACAATAAAGTATTATTTTGGAAAAATCTACAGGATACGGCTTTTTAGATGCATTATACTTTTTTTTAATTTCATAGCTCATATGCATAAAATCAAAATAATTTGACCGAACTTAGCATCAATTATTTTATAATTTATGTTTACACGTGTGATTTCAACGTTATTATATAACACATTCAACATTTAAATATTTGTTTATTAAAAGTAACTTATATTTATTTAGAGGGCGTTGGTATACCTATTCGGATAAATGGAATGGACAACGAAAACCGTTTCTATTTATCCAGTTCCATTTGTCCAGGGTCTTAAAGCCTTTATTTTTAAAGATAGAAAAAAACATTTTATATAAAAATTGTAGCTTTTATCCATATTATCTTAAAATATCATTAAAAAAATAATGCAATAAAAAATGGAAAAATATAGGCAATTTTTTAAAATGAAACACCCTCTATGTTATACGCTACAACGAAAGATCTTTTTTCTGATTTTAAAAATATATACATTGATGATGTTTGGGTGAGCAATTTTTGAGATATTTTAGCTTAAATTATAAATAAATTGCAAAAAAGTTTTATATTTATATCAAGAAAGCCATGAAAACAATAAAATTGTTATGTTGCTGAATTTGGTGAGGGTTTTCTCTGGACCAATATTGCTTATCTTTGCGATTAAACATGTCTGCCATAGTGAATGAAAATATTCGTCAGTGAATAGAATATACCTAGCTATTTCTAATGCATACTTAGGTCGGTCCAGCATGTTTTGATCAGAAAGATTCTGGACGGACATAAATCTATAAGGATGAAATTTTAAGGTTAAATACATTTTATAATCTGTTTTATTAGGTTCAGAGGCCGCATCCGAGATTCATATTTCAGGATTTTCTAAAATTCTTAAAAGTAGTCCAGTAAGTATGTCCATTAAAAAAAGTATAATAATAATCCTGGAAAAAAACGAGGATATCCAAATCTTCGGTTTTATTTCGTGCTACAGTCCTTTTCTTTGTTTTGAAGTGTTTTCTTCCACTTTACTTTCCTACTATGTATTTAATAGTGTCTTTAGATGATACTCGTTGTTAAGAATATAATAAGTGATGATCCCTTTGCACTGCCGTTATATTATTACTGTTGCCATAAAAAAACGCACAATAGCAATTTTATGCTGTCATGAATAGCCCATCGACAGGAAAGCAATATAAATTATTCTTTATATTTAATAATAAAATTTAACTTTTTTGCAATATGGAGACGCAAATTTATTATAAAAATGTTATTATTTCCATGGCTTTCTTGATACTAATATGAAACTTTTATGCAATTTATTTATAATTTAAGCCAAAATATCTCTAAAAAGTTATCCCAAATATCATCAATGTAGGTATACCGGGTGACAACGAAATCACTACCCAGCCCTTTATTTTGTTGAATGAAAATATATGGCGTTCAAATTTTAAGATAACATATTATATTATAAAATGCCGATTTTGGATAGTATAACATGTGCCTATCACTTCCGGTTTAACCGGAAACAACATCAACTTTGTTTTTTTCAATGGAACACCCTATATATTTTTTAAAATTTGGATTTTACGGATCATTCCTGATATAAAATCTAAATTATATCATATACCTATCTCTGCTAGTTTTTGAGAAAATGGCGATTAAAGATGTTCAAACTACCGCACATTATGCAGTTTTACAGGAAAACAAATAAATGATATACCAACTTATTGTGTTTAATTTATTTTTTTCTAAAGACTCTATCTGTAGAGGTTGTAATAAAACTACTTCCGCCTTTACCGGAAGTACTGCGAAAATTTACTTGTTACTGTATATTTTTTAAATTTGGATTCTACGGGTCGTTCCTGATATAAAATCTGTATGATATTCTATACCTATCTTTGTTAGTTTTTAAGAAAATGGCGATTGAAGATGTCCAAACGACCGCATATTATGCTGTTATAGTGGAAAACAAATAAAGTCTTCCTAAAAACTTTATCTGCAGAGGTCATAATAAAAAACTAATATTAAAATAACAAAACTGCTTCAAAGAGAGAGCTTGAATTATTTTAGGCTTATTAATTTTCTAACATTTATTTGTTTTCCCTATAACTGCATAATGTGCGGTCGGGTCGTTTGGACATCTTCAATCGCCATTTTCTCAAAAACTAACAAAGATAGGTATAGGATATCATACAGATCTTATATCAGACTAGTAGAATCCCAAAATTTAAAAAATATTCAGGGTGTTGCATTAAATTTTTAAAGTTACATTATTATAAAAGTCAATTTTAACTTCCGTAAAGGCGGAAGTATTTTATTTTGACCTCTACAGATAGAGTCTTTAGAAAAAATTAAATTAAACACAATAAATTGTTATATCAATTATTTGTTTTCCTGTAAAACTGCATAATGTGCGGTAGTTGCACATCTTTAATCGCCATTTCTCAAAAACTAGCGGAGAGGTATGGGATATAATTTAGATTTTATATCAGGAATGATTTGTAGAATCCAAATTTTGAAAAATATACAGGGTGTTCCATTGAAAAATCAAAGTTGATGTTGTTTCCGGTTAAAACGAAGTGATAGGCACATTTTACTATCCAAAATCGGCATCTTATAATATAATATGTCACCCTAAAATTTAAAAGCTATATATTTTCATTCAACAAAATATAGGGCTGGGTAGTGATTTCGTTGTCACCCGGTATATATTTGAAATCAGAAAAAAAAGACCTTTTGATGTAGCGCATAATATACCTGGTATTCTATTGAAAAAAATTGAAGTTGCCCATATTTTTCCATTTTTTTATTGCAATATTTTTATACTGATAATTTAAAAAGATAATATGGAAAAAAAAACTACAATTTTTATAAAAATATTTTTTCCAACTCCAAAAATAAAGGCTCCAGATGCCACCTAAATATAATCAAAGACCCTGTACATTTATATAAATTGCCTTTTGTATTAAAGACATCAAGAATATTTGCCTGAGAACAACTGAAAAACAAAGAATAATTTTCCAAATACAATTTACTAAATGGAAAATTGCCCAATAAATAATTACCCAAAAAGAAATTTCTCCGAATTAACGTTGACCGAAATAAAAATTCTTTTAACCTTTCGAAAATGGCGCATGTTACAATAACACCAGAGGTGGCGCCAAGTCTGTGAGACCCAGTTTGAAAAAAATTGTTAGAATTTTTTTAGTAAAAAAATAATACTAGATATGTTTGAATAACTCATTTATTATATCAAAATACAAAAAATAATTCAATACACCTAATTAATAAAATGCCTATTTCTAAAAATAATTAATGAAGAAAAAAAGAAAACTGTTGTATAATGAAGTGCCAAAGTTTAAGTTACGAAGTAGCATATATTTTTATCTTTACAATAAAAAGAGCAAATGTCAAATAACAAATGTTACATGTTATCTAATTGATTTAAGCAATCAGAACACCAAGCTTTGAGATGGGTGAGACAGAGAAACTTTTTACATTTTTCACAATAGAACCTGGTTTTTGAATCTTTTACACAAAAAAAGCATCTTTTCGGGTCCCTGCCTTTACTTCTTGTGGCGTCTCTACGATTGCAGATGTTCCTGCATAATCCCGTCTTCTTTTCCCGAAAAGGTCGTGGTACATTTGTTTCTAAGGAGCGTCGAACCAAATGTGGCGTCGTCAGTTCCACGGCAAGTTTTTTCAAGTATATCCTTCTTAGAAATGAAAATTCTTTATTATTTTCGGCGTAAATCAACTGAGAATTCACACTCACTATATTTAATAAAGAATAAAAAACGACCATTGGCCATCGTCGAGTATTCCTAGCAACGTCAAAGGTAGCACATAGCTTATCCAAGTTGTCAACGCCACCTTTGGTGCCATTATAGTACGTTATGATTTCGGGTTTATATTGCTCTCGTGTTGATTCATCGATTGCATCATCATGGTGTAATGACGAAACCAAAATAACATTTCTATATTTTTTGGCACGTAGGACACTATCGTTATATTTTCTTGAAACCCAAACATCGAAGTGCAGGCATCTCGGTTTCTTGTATTTATAAATTCTGAAGGAAGTTCCCTTTTGTTTTTTTTTAAAGTTCCAACAAAAGTCAAGTTATGTTCTTGAAACAGTTTCTGAACTAAGGGAATGCTGGTAAACCAGTTGTCACAAGTAAGGTTTCTATTGGTACCAGAAATAGGTTCCACAAGGCGCAGAACGACGCTAGAAGGATCATTGCTTTTCTGAAAAGGACCTTCAGGTTGACTTCCTACATAAACTTCCAAATTGGCACAATACGATGTAGCAGCATCCACAAGAGCAAATATTTTTATGCCGTATTTATTTGGTTTACTTGGAATATACTGTTTGAAGCCACAACGCCCACGAAAAGCTTCAAGTTTCTCATCAATAGTACTGTTAGCCCCTATGCAATATGCCTTTTACAATTCTGAACAAAATAATCAAATGTTGTTCGTATTGGCGCTAATTTATCCAGCTTTCGTCTTTCTTCTCTGGTAGAGAGATCGTCAAATCTCAAACAGTTCAAGAGAAATCGAAAGCGTTGTTCCGACATTGTTACCCAAAATCTCTCAATTCCTGTTCCTGTCCTATCCCAAATTTCTTTTGTATTCAATCTGCTACTTTTCAGAGTGCCAGCCAGGTATAGTAAACCAAAAAGAGCTTTTATTTCCAGTAAATCTGTAGGCTTTGCCGCTCGATCTCGAGAGTAATTTGCAGATATTCCACGTATATATATGTTTGTGTACACAACAATTTCTTCCAACATTTCTTCCGTAAAAAAAAGCGACCAGCATTCAAGCTCAGTGCGGGCATTTTTTGCGTATTCTTTTACTCCAGGAAGTCGAACGATTATATTTTCTCGCCTAGTTCTTGATGTTTTCTTGGTACAGAATTTACGCCATTTTGTTTTACCATCTTTCGCAATAAAATGAGGAATCCTTGGTATTTTTGCGGCAGAGGGGGCCATTTCTTCATCACCACATTCCTGTTCGGACTCGCTATCAGTGTCCCTTTCTTCAGTGACATCCTCTTCTGTGCCTAATTCAAGTTCCTCATCATCTGGTTCTTCTGCAACATCTACCGTATCCCATAGTTTTTGCAACCATTCTTGTTCTTTTCCCAACTCATTTCTGAAAATAAAAATAGCTCTAATTAATTAGGTTTTAGTAGTAATATATATTCACGAGTTTTACAACAATCAAATAATATAATTTACTACAGTTTTTAGTTTAACAACAATCAAATAAAATAATATATACTTACCTAAATACAAACAAAACCAAATTTCACAATTATCAAAAACAGTAACTCCAGGAATGGCGCCGGGTCTCACAGACTTTTTGCCTTATAAATCACAAAGTACACTAGCTGCACCCTTCTTGCTTGTTAGGCTAATACTGAAAGCCATTGTAGGAAGGTACCTGAGTGGGCAATGTTACAACGATTATAGTCGAGTCGGGCCGACACCTTGAATACCTGTCGGGTCTGTCAGACTTGGCGCCACCTCCGGAAGGTTAACACTTTTTTACACTAACTAGAACTATTTAGAACAGGCCTAATAATAATAGTATATTGTGCAACAAGTGAGAAAAGTTTAACATTTTTTGGGCAGGATACGAAGGCGGCGAGGCGGAAAAAATTTTTTGGGCAATTTTCTGGATACTGTATTGAAGGGTCTTATTAACAAACTTTTATCTACGAGAAATAGCTGCATTAAAGGGTTGACCTAGCAGTTTTCACCTCCTTCACTGATGGAAGGGTGGGTTACACTGTTCTCTTAACCTTCCAAACAAGAAGGTTTACCAAATTGTAATCGGGATCGCATCACTTTCGCTCTTTTTAGTGACAAGAATGACTAGGTAAACTGTTGTAAAATCAAATCCTCTAATTCATACAATTGCGTATGTTACTTTTTATTTGTTGAAAATGTATAAAATATTAAATTTTTACTTAAATAAATCTTGACCAGTGTACTCGTAAATCTAAAATTAAAGTTTTATCGAAAAATACTATGTTTATCCATCACAGCCCTCTGGCACTAAAGATATTTAGATATCGCGTTGTCTAAGAGTGCCGGGAAATGCAATATCTGTATTTTTGGGTGCTTGAGCAGCGTTGATGGAACGAGGAGATAAAATATGTTAAACATATAAGAATCTGTTTTGAATGTTTAACCTATTTTATCTCCTTGTTCCGTTAACGCTGTTCAAGCACCCAAAAATACAGATATTGCATTTTACGGCACTCTTAGACAACACGATACTGCCACCACAGACGTTATACAAATATCTACTACCTTTGAACTGTCCTTATTAACGTCTGAATAATATTAACCAGACGGAACCTACAGTTTAACGTTTGCTTGAAACTATACCAACAGCACAGGTGTACACTGGCGGTCACCCATCCAATTACTAACTGTGTCCGACGTCCCTAAATTTCGCTGATCTAACGGGAAGCCTCAAACTTAAACCCAAAAAATCCCTTTATTTATTAAAATAAGTTACAACGTCATTCGATGTACATGTCGTTTTATGCGTATTTCTTCCTGCTTGATTCTTATTCAGAAGTCTGGTGTTCGCTCTTTTTGTGGTATATGTAGTGGTTTAATTTTATTCATTGGGCGTTTCTAGGTGTGACCCTTAAACGTCAAAGCAGTTCGTGCCGAGTTGGCTTAAAAGAAGTTTATGTCAAATTATAGTGATTTTATTTAATATTGTTTGCAGAAAAAATACTTTGAAAAAATTTGCTTGATTTGGTTCAGGTTCTTTAGCGCAGCGCGCTAGAAACCATGCTTGTCAAGTCTGACTTGCTGTTTTATTTTTATTCTGACTCATTCTGTTCACGGAGAGTGGTGTCTTAGGTGTTAGGTTTTCGAAATTTATTTACTATACAGGTTTTTGGCAACTTTTATTATTTTTTTTTAATTAATTTAGGTAAAGCAAATTTTATTAGTTTAATTACTTTTTAATATTTTTACCTACCTAAAAAAATACCATTTTGAAGCCTAAATCATAACGTCATCAAAATTTAAATTTATGCTTTTTTCTCAGTATACCTTGATCTGTAGGTAGAACCTAACCTTTAGACTGAATATAAAGACAAAAACTGCTTATTTTAATGTCCCTTAAATAGCGCCTAGCTTGGGGTCTTATAGGTAAAATACAGCAGTTTTCTTAGTTTAGTGCATAAAATCATTTCTGTATTCTAAATTTTAAGTCAATTATGACCACAGAAATTAAGGTTTAATTAAACTTTTAAAATACTCACTGAATATATGATATTACCGCTCCTGTTTTTGGACCTTCCGATTAAAAATATGCAATTTTCTTTATTTATTTTTTTATTTGTGTCCTAAAACTTACTTACATATCAAATTTCTAGTTTTTACTTCCTTGGGAAGTGACCCATAATTTTAATGAGACAGTCAGTCAGTTAGTTAGTCAGTCAGTAATCAAATCTCAGAAACCACTGGACATATCTTTTCCAATTTTTTTCAAAGGTAATTAAAATACTTATGTAAATTTACATACCAAATCTTACACCTTTATTTTGAATAATAACGAAGTTATGATAGGTGGGAAAACACGATAAAAACTTTCGTGTAATATACACACGTCGTGTGTCATGTCGAAACTTGGCCTGGCGCACTACTTTGGGCCTTAATTTCATTTTGTTTTGTATTTTCTTAAAAAAAGCTTTTATATTACGTTTTTTTTTTCAAAAGTTTAAACAAACAGCAGTTTTTTCACAGATTTATTTGGGTGTTTCAAAAGTCTTAATATATGTATGTTGCTAGAAGTAAAGCCGGCTATTTATTGTCAGATTTATGTACATGAAAATAGGCTAATGTGTTCATTTCCAGAGAAAAACCAAAATAGCCTTTTTTAACCTTTAAAATCAATTAAGAAGCTGTAAGCGGATAAAAATTAATGTAATTTTCTCAGAATATCTTAAAGCTTAATATCTTAAAGCTTAAAAGTGGGTAATGAAATTTTAGCAATTGGCTAGCCTGGTATAAATTTTAATAACCTTTTCAGACTTGATGGATTTTGACCCCTTAATTTTATCATTAATGTAAAAGGGCGCGCAGATATAAATGGTGTTGTAATTGTTGACAATTAAAATTAATAATACATTTTATTAACAACTAGCAGCATACATTAAACCCACTGCGCAAAAAAACTCAAAATAAATTTACAATTGAAGTTTTACTTGTTATATTAAAGAGTATTTTATTAAATAAAAACAAAGTAAAGTTAAAATATACTATTAGGATATTTAACAATCAGTCTAAGATAAAGCCGGACGAATACATAATCAGAACTTAAATAACTTTGCTCTAATGGAGATACAATTTAGTGAGTTAATGAAATGACATATCAAAGATAAAAAAATTGACATCGGTAAGCAGTGTGCATTTTAGTTAGTTTTTTTAGATACACCTACCTTCCTTCGGCCAAAACAAAGTTGGCAAAAACTTTTTACGTGGCCAGTTTGGAACGATAATTATATAATTTTTTTGGTCGATAACATATATTCGGTTATACCAAAGACAATTGTAGTTAACTACAATTGTCTTTGGTTATACATAAAGTATTAAACAACTAAACTCATAAATATAATCTGTTTATTTTTAATTTTAAAAAATATCCCAAAAGAATGTATTGCATTGATTCAATTCAATTGATTATAGTTATAACAAAAAGAAATGTATTTTATTGGCTGAAGACATCAATAACCATCTTTATTAGGTATTAGGTATTTTTCTAAATCAAAAATAAACACATTATAGTTTGCGGAATTTCAGGTGGTCGCCAGGGCCGTATCTGGTATGGCCGAGCTCTTGGCGGGGCTTAACATTTGCATTTCCCCCACACACCGGGGGATTTGGGGAGTATGAAATACCCCCCAACGAAAACGGGGATTCCAGGGGTTATTCCCCAAAAATTTTATAAAATTAAAGTGCAAAGTTATAGGTTAAATGTTTTTTGAACCGATAATATCGTTTCTCTAGAATACCAATTTTTTAGTAGAATTTGTGTAAAATTCTATATTTTTTTTATAAGAGAATATTATCCTACTATTTAAAAAAAAACATAATTTACATAAAACCAATGTTTGTATCTGGCTGAAAGAAGTGAAATGTAAATTACCTATACATCCTCATTTGCAGATGATTAAGCTTAAAATAAATTGTCTTAACAATAAAATCGTAATTACAAAAATATTTCTCATTGCAGACCTACCAAAACGTAACATTTAATAAATTCAAAAACAAATTAAATAATATGCAACAAAAAAACTAGTGCTACCCCAATTTATAAAATTCCAATTTATCCGCAGCTTTTAATATCAAAAAAATTTAAAGAGTTACATTCTCACTGTAAATATCGGGATAAATTAATATTTTATTAATTTTTTATGCATTTCTTTAGTCCTAATATATTAAAAATAGTTAAATAAAGTATCCAAGAAACATTGTTATACATTTTTTTGTGTTGTAATTTATTTGATTAATTTTGTCAGTAAAATAATATGACTACGGTACTGACAACTTATGAAAAACGGAAATATTTTTCATAACCGATTTTGCGCCCCCCCAGGTAACTGCGCACTTAGCGGGCGCCCATCTCGCCACCGCCCAAACACGGCCAATGAGCAGCAGTTGTTAAAAAAAAGAATAATGCCGAATAAATATAAATGAGACCAATAGACCATATTAACCATTAACACTATTGGGTTGTATACAATATAAACAATATTGTATAAACTATAAACAGTTAGCTGTGCGCATACTGTATTTTGCACAATTTGACACAGGTAAAAAAGACCTTATTAAGCAGGGATACGCTCGGGAAATTTAATAAGGTTTTATTAAAATCGGTAACGAACACAGCTAAGGTATTAAAAACAACAACAAAAGTCGATCTTCCTAGTGTTCCTCCAAAAAAAGGTAAGGATTTTCTTACAAAAAGATAGGTTTTGGGGCTAGTTTTCAAGCAGAACACGTCTTATTAATGTCAAATTGTTTCCTTTTTTGACTTACTATAAAAAATAAGGTGTTGAATTAAAAGCTTGACATATCATATAATAGGTAGATACTCAGTTACGTACTCTAGAGACAAAAAGGGTGCATTGGGTATGTAATTTATTTAGAATAAAAGTGCGGTTAGTACTTATATTATTTATGGCTAATAAAATGCGTCATATTCTTAAGATGATATTGTCTTCTCGAATATACTTATTTATAAATACAATTGATCTCTGTATGTACAATTTTTTTAAATTTGTAAAAAAAACAGTTTTAAGATATATTTTTTCTCTTTATTCAAAAGAGTCATTTTTTTAAAAGAACCTGTACAGGTACAATTTTTTTATTTTCCCCTGTACCTCGTACGCGTGCGAAAATTGTCATATTTTGATTTAAACATTTTAAGTTTGTCCGAAAAAGATATTACTTTTTGATAGCACAAATAATTACGGAGATACCCTATAAAAGTGCCGAAAATGGGATACCCTGTATACCGGTAGCTCGGATTATCTCAACACTAGCTCAAATGCAACAAAATCTTTTAATATTTACAACAAACCTAATACTATATATAACACATTATTTTCAGTTAATTTTTTTAAGTCTTTTAAAAACCGCATATTGCACTGGCTCACACAGCATTGAAAGTTTGAAAACCTTTTTCTAAATAATAAACTTATATCTTTCCGCAACCACCGTATTTTTCTGATTTCGCACCAAAAAGTTAAAAAAACGTTTGCATACTTTTATTGCCTCGAGTGTGCATTACTTTAAAGGCGACGAAACTAATGTGGATTTTTTTATTAAATTTTTTTTTTTAACAAGATTATATTTCATCTTTCTTTATTTCTAAAGATGATTTCATGGGCTGATTATAAGATTTTGTAAATAGGATTTTTTAAAACATGTTTATATATATATTACAATAGAATTTTTTTTTTATTTATTATTATTTATTGTTATTATGTATTATGATTATGATGTTTGTTGATTGAATTAAAATATAATGCAAATATTGTTTGATTTATTATATTGATTAAAAAGGTAATTATGTAAATTTCTATTGCACTTAATTTATTTGTTTGTGGGGCAACAATAATAAAAAAAAATAAACTATGTAATTTTCTTTTTTATCAATAGTGATGACTGTAGAGATTCTTTCCTCAGGTGAGTTCAGATTTACTGTTTGTAGAGCCTGCTAACTTATATGAATAAAAGACTGTTGATTCGTTTTATAATTTATTTTAAATTCTACTTAAAATTGAAATCAACATTAACAATACAAGAATTTTTATCAGAATAGCACTGTTAGATGTTCCTACATATATCAAATCACTGAATAAATTTTATTATAAAAAAATATTGTTTTATGCAGTTCTTTCTTGGTTAAGATGTTGTAATAATATTTAATTTTTAATCGAAATTAAATTTTGCAAATATGAATATTGTTGTTTATATGAAGTCAAATTCAATGTTATTAAATAATTCTTGTTAATAAAATTTTGTTAATGTATTATTATTATTACAACAGCTTTTTATTTTGGTCCTTGATTATAAAAAATTTACTATATAAAAAAAATTCAGTTCATTTGACTCAAATTACGGACCTGTTCTTTACTCCTACCGGCAAAATATATTACTAACTAATTTCCTGTCACTACTAAATAAATATCGTACCTTGTGTTCTGCTACAGTTTTTTTTAAGAGAACGTATTCTCTTATAATAAAAGGATATAAACAGTGGTTCTTCTTGATGAAAAACTAATTCAAATGTGGCTGCTGCAATATGTATGGCTGGACACCCCTTTGCTGCCGTCCGATGACCAACACCTAAATTCTCTTT